>PVJN01029245.1:0-11434 GCA_004026805.1 Lasiurus borealis | reverse complement strand
CAGCATCCTTCCTTTTGGAAGCCGACCACCACCATCCTCTCACTCTCTCCTGACCCCAGTGGTGAGGACATGACCCACATCCATTCCTCCTCTCTCCCCGTCTCCCTCCTCCCCCTTAGGACTTTGAATTTGGGTCAAGAGACGAAGCGGGGTGTTTAAATTCATTTTAATAAGTCTACAGAAGTTACTACATGCCAGATGGTTCTAATATCGACTCATTCAATGCTCGTGACCATCTTATAATGTAGTACAGTTACCAGCAGCCCCATTTTACAGGCGATGAAGAAACTGAGGGACAGAGAGGCTAAAACACTTGTCCAGTGTTAGAAGCTAGCAAGTGACAGTTACAGGATTCGTGCCTGGGCTGGATCCATGCAGCATGCAGAGAGGGGATGGCAACAGGGAGGCAGCATCCAGCAGGTGTAACTCAGGCTGTGAGGGCTGCCTGCTCCCCAGCCCCCTCACTTCCTCTGAGAGTGACCCACCAGCCTTCCCGTAAGGCCCTTTCCCAAAAAATTAATCAGCCTTTGTTGGTATTCACACCCTGGGAGTGATTGAGGTCCCATATTAAGGGAAAATGAGAAAATATTAAAAAATAGAATTTTAGCCACTCTGAGCTGGTGTGGCTCGGTGGTTGGAGCATTGGCCCAAGGATTCCAGGGTTTGATTCCTGGTTAAAGGTACATACCTGGTTTGCAGGTTAGATCTCAGCCTGATGGGGGCTGAGCGCAGGAGGCAACAACCTCTCTCTCTCTCTCCTTTCTCCTTTCTCCCTCTCTCTCTCTAAAAAAAAAAAAAGAAAAAATCAATGAAAAATAGTGTGTGTGTATACATATATATATATATATATATATACATACAAATATTATTTTTCATTTGAATTTGGGTCAAGATAGAAACATCAATGATAAGAGATAATCATTGATTGATTGCCTTTCTATTGGGGATTAAGCCCACAACCCTTGACCGGAATTGAACCTGGGAACATTCGGTCTGAAGGCTGATTCTCTCTCTCTCACTCTCTTTCTCTATCTAAATATATATATATATATATATATATATATATATATATATATATCCATCCTTAGGTGAGGATTAACAACAACAAAGAAGGATTTAAATTACTCTGTTTCATGGCCAACCAAATTAAATGACTTGATAACTTGCATATTTTCTTTTCCTTTTTTTTCTCTATGAAAAAAATTTTGCATAGTTATAATCACAGTCACACAGTTTTGAATTCTGTTTTTTCATTTAACATTTTAGTCTAAACATTCTATATTACAATCAATTTGTGAATATCTCTAAATTTTTATTTTGGAATAATTTTAGATTTAAATAAGAATTATAAAAATAGTACATAGAGTCCCCATAATGCCTTTCCTCTAGCTTCCCCTAATGTTAACATTCATTTACCAAAACTAAGAAAGTCACCTTTATACCATTTATTAAACTCCAAACTTTATTTGGTTTCCCCAGTTTTTTTCTGTAATATCCTTTCTCTGTTCTAAGACCCAATGCAGGATACTATGGTGTGTTTAGGTGAATATCATTTTCTGTGGCTGCATATTATTTTACCCAGTGAATAGTCTAAAAAGTTTGAAACCTATTGGCTGTTCTGTATTTATTTGCATTGTTTCTAGTTTTTCTGCTTTTAAACTTATTCAAAAACAACAAATGCTATTTATTTATTTTTTAATCTTTTTTAAAATATATTTTATTGATTTTTTACAGAGAGGAAGGGAGAGAGATAGAAAGTCAGAAACATTGATGAGAGGGAGATATCGATTAGCCGCCTCCTGCACGCCCCCTATTGGAGATGTGCCCGCAAGCAAGGTACATGCCCCCGACTGGAATCGAACCTGGGACCCTTCAGTCCACAGAGCCAAACCGGTTTCGGCAAGGTGGGTGTTCTTAACACAGATGGGGAAAGTGCAAGGCTTCCCATTAGTGGAACCCAGGAACTCCACTATCTTAACCACAGCACCGCACTGGCCCCTCCTACCCTACCCTGCAGCCAGAACCTTCCTGACCCTCCCATCCCTGCTTGGAAGAGGCAAAGCAGGTGCTTCAAGGAAGGCAGGAAAGAAGGAAGGGATGAAAGGAGAGAAAATGCACATTTATAAATAATTTTGTTTTATATTAAATTGAATCAAAGCACCTCTGTGATCTTTCTCCCAAAATCCATAGCACCCATCTACTCATGAGAGAAGCATCAAACCCCAACTGAGCGACATTCTGCAAGCTACCTGGTAGGCCCTCTGCAAACGCATCACAAACACGTCTGAGAAGCAGTCCCAGCCCCGGGGTGCCTGAGGAGACAGGACCCTCCAAGGAGGTGTGCCCTGAGCTGCATGGGCTCCTGGGACCGAGAGGGACATTAGGTAAAGAGGAAGGAAATCTGCATGAAGTGTGGCCTTTCGTTAATACGTATCAATATTGGTTCATTTCTTGCAATAATTGTTCCAAGTTAAGATATAAGGGCAAGCCGAGACCGGTTTGGCTCAGTGGATAGAGCGTCGGCTTGCGGACTGAAAGGTCCCGGGTTTGATTCCGGTCGGGGGCATGTACCTTGCTTGCGAGCACAATCTCCACTGTGGGGCGTGCAGGAGGTGGCTGATCCATGTCTCTCTCATCGATGTTTCTGACTTTCTATCTCTCTCCCTTCCTCTCTGTAAAAAAAATCAATAAAATATATTTTTAAAAAAAGATATAAGGGCAAGAGCAGAGCAAAACTCTCTGTATTATCTTTTCTTTTCTTTTTTTAAAAATATGGAACGCTTCACGAATTTGCGTGTCATCCTTGCACAGGGGCCATGCTAATCTTCTCTGTATCGTTCCAATTTTAGTGTATGTGCTGCCGAAGCGAGCACTCTGCATTATCTTCGTACTTTTTCTGTAAACCTAAAAGTTCTGCAATACAAAGGCTTTTTAAGAAGTAAAGTAGCTCCCAGGAGAAATCTCCGGAGGCGGCTGGACATCCTCTGGTCTCTGCCGGGAGAGGGCCCCGAAATCTGTCAACGGGGAGCCTCCAAAGACGGAATCATCGTGGCCAGCGCCCCCTGTCCCCTGAGAGGCTTCCCGAGTGGCACCAAGATGGCAAACCAGCCCAGGGCAGGTGCCAGAGACCTAGCGACAGCCCCTCTCCTGGGTCCTCTGTCATTGAACGTGCGTGGACTGCCCCAGCCAGCGTGGCTCAGGCAGGTGGAGCGCCGTCCCGTGCACGAAAGGGTCTGGGTTTGATTCCCAGTCTTCCGCGGGCTTCCTCCCCCGAAGGAAGAACAGAGACTTAAAACACCAGGGGGCACGCAGGAAACGCCCAGCTGGGCGCTGGTTTACCGCTCGGTGGGGATTCACCCCGCAGCAGGCGGTGGCCAGCGGCAGGGAGGAGGGAGCAGAGCCTCAGCCTGTGTGGAGGGGAGGGTCCTGCCGGAGACCTGCTTCCTCCTGGGAGAGTTCGGGGGAGACGCCAAGGATGAAGCTGCTGGCCAGGGGTTCAGAAAGGTCAGGGCCAAGGTACCTTGCAAGTCCCCTCCACAGAGACATTTTTTAAAATATATATTTTATTAATTTTTTTACAGAGAGGAAGGGAGAGGGATAAAAAGTCAGAAACATCGATGAGAGAGAGTCATCGATCAGCCGCCTCCTGCATGCCCCACACTGGGGATGCGCCTGCAACCAAGGTACATGCCCCTGACCGGAATCGAACCTGGGACCCTTCAGTCCACAGGCCGATGCTCTATCCACTGAGCCAAACCGGTCTCGGCAGAGACAATATTTGAAGTTAGAATAAATGAGGACTTCAAGGCAGAGAAGAACTGAGGGCGGAGGGCGGAGGGCTAGGCTTTGCAGAAGCCTAAGGACAATGGTGGGAGAGAGAAGCAGAGGCTGAAAGAGAGTGGTGTTGCTGCAGGTCTGAATATGCAGTGCAGAAATAGCCTTCATTTCACCTTGTCCGACTCTGCTATGCTGGGCATTATTTTTTTTTAATATATTTTTATTGACTTTTTACAGAGAGGAAGGGAGAGGGATAGAGAGTTAGAAACATGGATGAGAGAGATACAGCGATTAGCCATCTCCTGCACGCCCCCTTCTGGGCATGTGCCCGCAACCAAGATACATGCCTTTGACTGGAATCAAACCTGGGACCTTCCAGTCTGTAAGCTGATGCCGTATCCACTGAGCCAAACCGGTTTCAGCAATGCTGGGCATTTTTGAAGTAGTGTTTGTTTGTGGGTTTTGTTTTGCTTTTCAATTTAAACTGTAAGCTCCTGAGGGCAGGATCCAAATCCTATACTTTTTAAATCCTGAGGAGGCAGCAGATAGTTAGAAATTAGCACATATTTTGTGGTTGATGAGGGTAATGGCCATAAAGAGATCCACTCAGATGTGGGGCAGTTTTAATCATAAGTACATTAAAGAATTAAGAGAAAGCATTGGAAATTAGGGTCACTGTTCTACTATTAATTTCATCTAAATTACATGCCTGTGTAAAAAGGAGCAAGTAAATGCATATAGAAAGAAATATGGTCCCTTCAAGAGAAGAGTGTGGATTCAGGAAAAGGAAGCCCCTGTAGATTCTATATTTATCTTCCAGCAAACCAGAAGTGAGAATTCAATTGCCTACTTTTATGCATTTTTTACTGTAAAATGCATAAAATACAGGAAATAGTAAATGAGTACTAAAGACAAACATGAAATAGAAAATGTTTAGATACTAAAATTTATGAAAACCATAAGCTTTCATCAATATAAACAGATGCATTAAAAACATAAATGTAGCCAAACCAGTTTGGCTCAGTGGATAGAACGTCAGTCTGCAGACTGAGAGGTCCCAGGTTCGATTCCGATCAAGGGCATGTACCTTGGTTGCAGGCACATCCCCAGTGGGGGGCGTGCAGGATGCAGCTGATGGATGTCTCTCTCTCATCGATGTTTCTAACTCTCTATCCCTCTCCTTTCCTCTGTAAAAAATTCAATAAAAATATATTATTAAAAAAAAACCCATAAATGTATAGTCCTGGTCCATGTGGCTCTGTTGGTTGAGTGTTATCGCAAAAGGTCACCGATTCAGTTATTGGTCAGGGCACATGTCCTGGTTTCCGGCTTGCTCCCCAGTAGGGGACGTGCAAGAGGCAGCTGATCAATGTTTCTCTCTCTCTCTCTCTCTCCCTTTTCCTTCCTTTTTCTCTAAAATCAATAAAAACATAAAAAAGTAGATGGGTAAATCTTGTAATCAGTTAAAATAATGAAGGACTAAGGTATAAATATAGTGTCTCCAAAAAAAATTAAAAATAAATATAGTGTCTCCCACATTCCTTTCCAATACAATTATATAGGAATAGGAAGCTAATAAGGATATGTGGTTCACCAATCCTATATAATAAAATATGCTAAGTATCTGGTCATCCGTTGAATCATTCAAAGCGTAATATGCTAATGATATGGTAAGGCTGCTCAACTGCTCACGATGACATGCACTGACCACCAGGGGGCAGACGCTCTGATGGGAAGGTTAGCTTGCTGCTGGGGCCCAGTTAATTGGGACTGAGTGAGACCAGCTGGCCAGCCTCCGAGTCCCTCTCCAACCCTGATTGTACACCTGTGGGGTCCCTCAGCCTGGCCTGCACCCTCTCGCAATCCAAGACCCTTTGAGGGATGTCGAAGAGCCAGTTTCAGCCCAATCCCGCAGACCGGGCTGAGAGACCCCACTGGTGCACAAATTCATGCACCAGGCCTCTAGTAAGAAGATAATTTGATCAAACTATAAGCAAACCTAGTAATTATGACCAATCAAAACATGAACCGTTAAAAATAAAACAAAAAGAAACATCAACTCCAAGCTGTGGCAAATCAAGTATAATTGCAAAAATATAGCATGGAAATCTCACCTTAAACACAGTCAATATTTTCCTGTGGTTCCTCAAAGAGTGCAAAAATAGATTCAGCCAGAAAGAAAAGGAGACTGAATACATTTCAGAGTTTAACTATGTAGCAAACATCTTGGAAAAAAAAGAAAGTTGTCATTTTAAAATTACACACTTCAAATATAATAAACACTGTAATTACAGAGGCATTGCGAAAAACAATTGACTGGAGATATGAAGTTTACGATATCACATCAAAGGCGATGCTCTAACGTGGACTCTACAGACATGGGCCAGCGAATGGAGGCTGCGGAGATAAGTGGAGCAGAGAGGCTAGGTCACAGGAGAGGCTGGAATTAAAAGACAGTGAAGAACTGAGATTTGCATACTTACCTCCTGGTTGGTTTGCAGCAGTAGCAGCTTTAGATTCTAACACCTCTATTCCAGCTGCAGGAGCAGTTTACCTGGAATAATAGCTATTACATTGCCTTCTGCTCCAGGACGTATGTGCCTCTTTATCAAAATCATACTTCTCTGCAGCGGGTGTAAGTTCTACCCACCAAGCCTTCACAACTCCTCTGTCCCTCACAGGGCAGGGCTGACCAGAACCCAAGGCTGTCTGCTCCGCCCTGAGACTCTGCCCCATCCAGGCACAGCACAGAGGCCTTGCAATTTTGCAAGTCTTGTCTCATAAGGCTGACTCCAGCACAGAAGTTCTCCTGGCATAGACATAGCTGATTCTCAGAGCCAATTGGCCTGGAGGTCAATTCCCACCAGAGATACCAACAACAATCAAGACTTAACCACACCAAGGATGTACACACAAGGGGTGTCCACAAAGGGGTGTTCACCTCAGGTAAGTGTGGAGGTGGGGATACTGGGCCCTATAGGACACCTAGCACACAGAGCTACTCTACCAACTCAGGGAAGCAGCCAAAATGTGGAGACAAAGGAACAGATCACAAACGAAAGAAATGGAGGAAAACAAATGACTGGATATAGAGTTCAAAACCACGATTATAAGGTTTTTCAAGAATTTCCTAGAAAAGGTCGATAAATTTAATGAGACCCTCAAGGATGTGCAAAAGGACCAACTAGGAATTAAACATACACAGACCGAAATAAAAAATATATAGAGACCTAACAGCAGACTAGAGGAACGCAAGAATCAAGTCAAAGATCTGAAATACAAAGAAGCGAAAAACACTCAACTGGAAAAGAAAAAAGGAAGAAAAAAATCCAAAAATTTGAAGATAGTGTAGGACAACTTCCAGTGTACCAACATCAGAATTATGGGGGTACCAGAAGAGAGAGAGCAAGATACTGAAAACCAATTTGAAGAAATAATGTCTAAAGACTTCCCCCACCTGGTGAAAGAAATAGACTTACAAGTCCAAGAAGTGCACAGAACCCCAAATAAAAGTAATCCAAAGAGGACCACACCAAGACACATCATAATTAAAATGCCAAGAGCAAAAGACAAAGAGAATATTAAAAGCAGCAAGAGAAAAACAGTTAATTACCTACAAGGGAGCAACCATACAATTGTAGCTGATTTCTCAACAGAAACTATGCAGGCCAGACGGGAGTGGCAAGAAATATTCAAAGTGATGAAGAGCAAGAACCTATAACCAAGATTACTCTACTCAGCAAAACTACCATTCAGAATTGAAGGGCAGATAAAGTACTTCACAGATAAGAAAAAGCTAAAGGAGTTCATCACCCCCAAACCAATATTATGTGAAATGTTGAAAGGTACTCTTTAAGAAGAGGAAGAAGAAGAAAAAGGTAAAGATAAAAATTATGAACAACAAATATATATGTATCAACAAGTGAATCTCAAAATCAAGAGAATTAAAAATCTAATGAACAGAATAAACTGGTGAATATAATAGAATCAGGGGCATAGAAAGGGAGTGGAGTGACAATTGTCAGAGGGAAAGGAGTCATGGGGGTGCGGGAAGAGACTGGCTAAAAATCGTACACCTATGGATGAGGACAATGCGGGGAGGTAAGGGCAGAGGGTGGAGGGGGGAAAGAAGAGGAACAATTGTAATAATCTGAACAATAAAGATTTATTAAATTTTTAAAAATAAAATAAAAAGTAAAAGATAAGGACATAAAAAGCAAAAAACAAAACAAAAAAACAACAACAAAAAACTTCCTGCTCTATGAGGCCTACATCAAGTGGAATTCTATACCCAATCCTTATTGTCTACACTGTCTTCCAATAATTCACTACAGTGATGGTGGTTCTTTAAGTATCTCTTCCATGACCTGCAGTCTTCAAGGAAAAAAGCAAGCTTTCTAATTTTTCAAATCTACTTTCTCCGTCTAAGCAGTCAATTTAGTGTTGGGCCTATGATACCAAGTAACTGCGACAAATCCTTCATGTAGGGAAAACAATCAGAGAACCAGAAATACTTTCAGAATACGCTGTCTTCCAGCTTCCATCGGGCATTTATATCCATTAGTCCAGCTGACTCCTCAATAGCCTTAGAAGGAAATCCGGCAAAAGTCGTGATCTGTTTTCATTAGAGAGAGAATGTCGGTAAGAGACTGGGCTCTTTACACACAGCTGGTGAGGACCCCACACAAAGCAGCCAAAGGAATGCCAGCCTTAGCCGAAGCTGCTGTAAGGCAGTGGATGCCCAGGAAGAAGATGGGCAAAGATGAAATCCTTGGAGAGGATCTAGGAACAGGCTTAACTGTTTAGGCAACTGGCCCCTTGGGGGTGAGGCTGGGCCACCACAGAACTGTCACCCGCTGAGCCAGCACACAAACACAAGGTTACAGACCGACTTGGAAACCCCGAGGTGGAAAGAAACGCTCCCTACCACGTACAGGTAGAGTGAGGCCCCGCTCTCAAGAAGGGCAGGAGATCCCTCCCTCTTAAAAGTGGACCTGAGGCTGAGACTGGTTTGGCTCAGTGGATAGAGTGTCGGCCTGTGGACTGAAAGGTCCCAGGTTCGATTCCGGTCAAGGACAGATCCCCAGTGGGGAGCATGCAGGAGCTAGCTGATCAATGTTTCTCTCTCATTGATGTTTCTAACTCTCTATCCTTTCCCTTCCTCTCTGTAAAAAATCAACAAAATATATTTAAAAAAAATAATAAAGTGGACCTGAGCGTGGCCTGGCCCCAAGGAGAAGCTAAAGCTGCCAAAAGAGCAGGTGGGTCCCGGATGCTGCTGCAGCTGCCCCAGTAGCTGAAGTCAGCCTCCTGACTCCGGAGAGGCAGGTCTGTCTGTGCAGATGGCCTGGCGTGGGGAGAGTGGGTGGCAGCAAGAAGCCACTGGGCTGGGAAGGTGGTGACACTGTAGTCCCAAAGTCCTTGAAACTTACAAGTATCTCATGGACCATCCATTTTCAACGATAGGACAATCTGCAGGGCGTTTCCAGCCTCCTTCCCCAGTGCCACCCTGCTCAATTCAGATTTTACTTCCAGGCTCCAAAGAAAAAAATTTCTATCCCTTAACTTTTTTAAACAAATATATTTTATTAATTTTTTAGAGAGGAAAGGAGAGATAGAAAGTCAGAAACATTGATGAGAAAGAGACATCGATCAGCTGCCTCCTGCACGCCCCACAGTGGAGATATGCCCGCAAGCAAGGTACATGCCCCCAACCGGAATCGAACCCGGAACCTTTCAGTCTGCAAGCTAATGCTCTATTCACTGAGCCAAACCGGTCTTGGCATATCCCTTAACTTTTATAACCACCCAACACCTAGTGTTTATCCACCTTCGGGTTGACACGGTAAGTATGTGGTATTGATTTTGAAGGCCTTTTAAGGGATACAAATGCGGGCTTCAAGGAACTTAGAGTCCAGTGGAGGGAGGTGAAGGGAGATGTTCAGGAAATGATTAAGTAACAAAATGAAAACGCAAGTGTGAAGCACCCCAAAGGGGAAGTGGGCACGCCAGGTCTACTCTGATGACGAAAGAACAGATGACAACAGCCCTGGGAAAGAGGAATGTGCACGCAGGTGGGGAGCAGCACAGTGACTGAGAGAAGGATGGAAATAACAGGACCTCAGGAGGTGGTGGTGACGAGAGAAAGACAGAACGACAGTCAGGGAAGAGAGAAAAATCAAGATCACAGTGAGGGAGAAAAGAGAGATTAGGAACTAGGAAATAAAAGCTAAAAGTCAGTTATGACTTACACTATGTAAATTTGCTTAAATACTGAAGGATCTTTTTTTAAAAAATATTTTTTTTTTATTGATTTTTTACAGAGAGGAAGGAAGAGAGATAAGAAACATCGATGAGAGAGAGACATCCATCAACTGCTTCCTGCACGCCCCCTACTGGGGATGTGCCCACAACCAAGGTACATGCTCTTGATGGAATCAAACCTGAGACCTTTCAGTCCACAGACCAATGCTCTATCCATTGATCCAAACTGGTTTCTGCTGAAGGATCTTTTTTTATTTCTTTTTAATCCTCATTGGAGGATAATTTTTCCACTGATTTTTAGAGAGCGAAAGGGAGAGAGGGAGGAGGAGGGGAGAAAGGCCCACCACCATGTATCGCCAGGAACGGGGGAGGGGTGTGGGGAGCGAACTTGTAAACAAGGTATGTATGTGCCTTAGACCCTTTGGTCAGCGGACTGATGCTCTAACCAAGGAGCCAAAGCAACTAGGGCATATTGAAGCACTACTGAAAACTCTCCTTAAAGCTAGAGATCAGAAATAGTCAATGTTTATTTCACTTTGAGAGTATTTTTCCCAACTTTATAGATGAAAAACCAAGACTCTGAGGAGCTCATTAAAATTGATTAGCTAGTAGCGTAAACATTCAGTCTCTGATCCCAGAGTTTTGTGTTGTATTTTGGGTTTTTTTTTTAGGATATTTTTTTCCCCATTGATTTAGAGAGAGTAGGAGGAGGGAGGGAGGAGAGGAAGAGAAACATCCATGTGACTGGTGAAAGAGACACAATTGATTGTCTCCTGCATATGCCCCTGTGCTGGAGAACCTGCAGCTGAGGTACATGCCCTTGACCAGGAATCAAACCTGCAACCCTTTGGTCCAAGGGCCAATGCTCTAACCACTGCCAGAACTGATTCAAGAGCTTTCTCTCGGGATCTTAAAAACCAACTTTTTTTTTTTTTTAATCCTTACCCAAGGATATTTTTCCAGTGATTTTTAGAGAGGGAAAGACAGAGAGAAATAGCAATGTGAGAGAAGCACATCGATTGGTTGCCTCTGAATGTGCCCTGAGCAGGGCCCAGGCCTGGGAGGATTCTGCAACCGAGGAATCAACTGGATTGACAGGCAGATGCTCTATCCACTGAGCCAAACCGGCGAGGGCTAAACCAACTTCTTTATTTTGGTTCAGACCTCCACTGTTTGGGACATCCCCACTTCCTCCTTAACATTTAAGGAGTGTAGAGAAATTGAAAATGCTTTAATTTACTTGACCAGACTATAAAGTTCTCTTTCACCCACTGAAGTCTCACAAAAGAAGTGGGTGGTCTGGCTTTTGACTCTCAGCATTTGTTGGGTCTTAGCTTTGCTGGAGAAGGCAGAGATTTGTTAATACCTTCTGAAGGCACCAGCTTGTTCTAGC
>PVJN01029244.1:0-26589 GCA_004026805.1 Lasiurus borealis | reverse complement strand
AAACACTTAAGTTCATGAGGAAAACGCCTTGAAAGGAGCAAATTAGTTTGTCACTCACACATCCATCTTGTCCCATGGTGAGGGAGCTGGCTGAGAGCGCGCGCTCGAGCCCTGTGCGGGATAACTCAATTTCAGGCTCCGCTGAGACCGAAGCGTCTCTCTGCAAAGCAGAGGACACTTTCTGAGGAGCCCTTCAGACGCCCGTGACCATCCCGGCTGTTCAGAGCCAGGGCAGCCGTGACAGCAGCTCAGGGACAGGTAGACTCGGTCCAGGTGGGCGCCCAGATGGGCAGAGCTCTGCTGAGAGTCAGGCTCCCAGGTGCCAGATGCCCGTGCCCTGCTGGGTGTGAAGGCGGTTCCTGACATCTCTGCCTCACGTTTGACCAGCCACGTGCACTGGGGTGGTCCGGCCATTGCGGCCTCGGAAGCAGAGCCCGAGACCGTGTGAGCAGAATGTCTGTCAGTCAGAAAGAACTGCCCCGAGTGCACACGGTCACCCATTCTGAGACCTTGAACCCCAAGGGTGTTCAGACAAGGCTAGACCACCTCTGGTCAGCATGGCCCCAGAGGGACCGGACAGGAGGACTTCTGCCGGGATGGACGTGACCACGGCCCCCCAGCCTCCGTTTTCCTGCTGGTTCTCCTGGAGACCCGAGCCAGGCTTGTGCATGTCTGGGCCTCCCTCTGATGCCCTGTCCTCCCACCTGTGGTCCGGAGGGGCCTTGGAGGAAGCACAGCGGCTGTGGGGGACCTGGTCTGTTAGGAGGACAGGTCTGGAGACTGTTTCCTCCACGGTCACCCCTGTGGAGACCGGGAGCACCCCGGGGCCGGCAGAGCCCCGCCTCGGTGGAGACTCGGCCTTCGCCACGTTACTCGTTTGTAAATTCTTTGCTGATTGGAAATCCACTCGAGCTCGTTTCAGCAGCTGCTACTCTCTGAGGAGCTGGGCTGGCTCAGGACATTAAGCAGGAAACGTAAGGAGAGAAACAGAGAGAGCGAGGGAGAAGGGACAGGACGCAGCAGCCGAGGGAGCAGAGGTGCCAGCCCGCTCTCGGCCCTTCACCGGCCTTTACTGCTGGTAGAAGGAGGAGGAGGAGGAGGAGGAGTGGGACGTTTAAGACCGAGCAGGGACAGCGTCCAGCATTTGAGCGGAAGAGTTTTCTGGAAGCCCGGCCAGGAAGGAGCTGAGCACACAGAGGGTGGGATGGGCTGTGTCCCAGCTCCGGGTGACAGAGAGGCCAGGGGGATGAGGAGACTGTGCCTCCTGGGAAAGGAGGCAGCTTTCAGGAACGAAAAGCTACGAGGTTCTGGGTGCTGGTTCTCCAGCTCAGGACCGCGGCCTTTCCCTGCTTGGGATTTGCAAGCCTTCGGGAGCTGAGGGCCCATCAGAGTCGCAACTCCGAGGCCAGGAGCAGAGAGAAGTCTGGTTTCAGTTTGCCCCAGGGAGGGAGGCATTAACCGCGGGTGGCCCTCCCTGGGGTTGGTCTGACTCCCTTCCAGCCTCCTGTTCCCTTCAGAGCTCTGTCCGTTAAACCAGGCCCCTTCCCACGAAGGACTGTGAGGGCTCGCTGTGCCAAGCATCTCCTGGGGAAATGGGTCTCACACCTTCAACCGGTTCTTGAAGGAGATTTGTCAGATGCCAGCTGCACCCCCAGACGGAAGGTGTGGGGCGAGCACTCAGATCTTGAAATTCTAAAAAAATGATGAGATCCCTCCTCCACAGGACCCTGGAGACCCCTGAGCTATGTCCCCCACTTCTCCCTGGGAGAGTCCAGTTTGAGGATGAGCCATGCCCAAGATCACTCAGTCAGCAGGTGGCAAAGGGGCTTAACCTGGCCTGAAGGCACCTGCCTTGGCCAAGAGCCTCACACCTGAGGGCGAGTTCTCAAAGTGGAGTCCTGAAGGTGCTCCCTCCTCCACCTGGCCACGCTGCAGGTGTCCAGATGGAACCCCAAGGCAAGGGTGAGA
Organism: Lasiurus borealis; assembly: GCA_004026805.1. Lineage (NCBI taxonomy): Eukaryota > Metazoa > Chordata > Mammalia > Chiroptera > Vespertilionidae > Lasiurus > Lasiurus borealis. The sequence continues at coordinate 24,621 of PVJN01029244.1, read as the reverse complement.
TCAGTGAACAGGCTTGAATCACCAGACCGGGCTGGGGGGCTGGAGGGTGCACAGCTCCCTGGTCCCTGCCTGGGTGCTGAGACGTGAGACAAGGCAGAGGCTGATTGGAGCATGACCTGTGTTAGAGCTAGAGGCTGAGGTGAGAGGTGCCCGGTCAAGCAGACTCACCCCAGTGCTGGACCAAGCAGCCCTCCCCCTAGGCTCACATGGTGGGGAGCCTGCTCCCTGCAGTTGCTCCTGCTTCTCAGGGCAGATGCAGGGCTGAGTCCAGCACACTCCTCTCTCCCAAGTTCGCCCTGGGGCCGGACTGGCTCCCCTGGGTGGCGTGACACAGGCCAGGGCCTTCAGCAGCTGTGCTTCCTCCGTGGAGGAAGACGTCCCTGTGTTGGGCCTTCCTGCAGAATCCACATGGAGACAGGCCACCTGAGAGGCTCAGCACATCCGGGGTCTGTCCTGGCCCATCAGAACTTTCCTCCATCTCCCAAGCCTCTCAGCTTTCCCCTTCTGAGCAGCGGACAGCAGAGAGGTTGTGTCCCCGTGCGGTGCCCCCGCCTCCCCGGTCTGCAGCTGGGCCTGCCAGGAGGGCTGTCGGAGGGCACACTGCTGGATGGTAAAGTCCCTCCCCCGGGCTTTGGGCCCTCGGCCCCTCCCCCAACCTCCCAGTGTCCTGCTCAGGTCCGGCAGAGAGAGGGAGACTGAACAGCTGGCCTCCTCGGGTATATTGTGCAAATACATTTGTCCAAGAAAAGAACACAGCCGAATAATGAACTTCCTGACCCTGCCTCTCTGGCATTCTTCGTGTCTGTGGCAGCAGCCCACAGCCCCGCAGGTGTCTAGACTGGGCACTGCCCCTCCTGGGTCTTGTGGCTTGGTGCCAGTGGGGCAGGTGAGATCTGTTTGGTGGTATTGAGGGTGATGGTGACAGTTCACCATGGAGCTCGCCTAGTGTCTTGCCAACCATAGTGTAAATGCCCTGCACAGCCCGGGGGGGGTGGAGGGCGGGTCACTGGTACTCTGCAGGGACACCCTGGTGCTCCCCACACCTTTGAAGTGTGTCTGTGGCCTCAGCTGACCAGTGACTTCCCCACTAAGACACAAATGTGAGTGGACCTTATTCCAAAGACCAGCAAGACAGGGCCCCCGTTTGCTGCCCACCTGGCCCTCCTCAGGGGTCGGAGTCCCTGCTGCTCCTGAAGGGGCTTTAACCCCTACACCCCTGTAACTATTCAAGGCCACGGCTTTACTTAGTGTTAATTTTGTCTTGAGCTCAACCACTAAAATGCCTGGAACTCGAGCTACACTATAGGAGGAGCAAGTGGTTTCTTTCCGCATCCACTGTTTCATTACAACATTTCACTCGTGGTTCTCCGGTCCTTACTACCAGGTCTGCAGGAGAATTTCGTTTCCTCTCAGAAGATGCCACAGGCTGGCTGGGGCTTTAAAGATAAGTGCCGTGCAGGTGGTACTCTGTCATCCAACCCTGCGTTCCCCTGGCTCGTAACTGGGAATGCGAGCCTGCGGGCTGTTCTCTGAGCCCGGATGTTGTGTGGGGTTGCTCCAGGCCGCCTGCTTGGTGTGAAACCCCTTTAGTCCACGGGTGACTGGGTGACACAGGTCCCAGGGCAGGCAGGAGCGGTGTGGCATTGGAGGGGCATGCGTGGTCAGCAAGAGGCCTGCTCTCAGCCCACATTCTCTGGAGCGAGAGACGCTTCTGTGGGAGGGAGGTTTCAGGTGATGGTCCCATGGTCGTGTGTCCCAAACGGTGCCGCTACAAGCCAGTGGGGACTCTGCCAGCCTGAGTCCTGAGTGATCGTGTGGAGTGGAAACAAGCAGGAAGAATGAGCAGATGAGAGGTAACCCTCCTTAGACAAGAATGTGTGTGTGGGGGGGGTGGCATATGTGTATGTATATTCATATGTGTAATATGTGATGTTTGGTAGATGCACACACATATGTGTACACTATGTATGTAAAATAAAAACACCGAGTATCTATAAACACCCAAGGCACCCAGGCCACTGCCGACCTGTCCTGCTGTGCCCACCCTATGCTTCCTGAGGCCACAGCAGGCTCCATCCATGCACACCTAGGAATGACAGACATTTGTGGTGGAGCAGTTGCATTTCAAAGAAAACTGTTTGTGTTTATACCATACCATCAGGCTACATGAGTCCTTTAAACTGCAGCGTATAAGTCACCCCAAACCCAGTGACGTCGGTCCCTGTGGCACAGAGCGGGGTCTGGGCCTGCTCCCACCGGTGGCCACACGGCTGACCACTGCTAAACCTGCGTGTTCACTGCTGATTCCTTAGCGCTGAGTGAGCACCCACCTTGTGCAGGTCCTGTCTCCCCTGCCGCGCAGCTAGGACCAGCCCATCTCAGAGATGAGAGGATAGCCCAGGGAGTCAGGACCAGCGGTGGCTCAGACACTGACCACAGATCTGCAGGATGTCCCCGCATCTGGCCTGGGCCACACCCCCTGGAACAGAGCAGCGGCCTCCAGAGCCAGGAGCCGGCACATGTCAGCACCTCCTGGCATGACACCTGACACTGGGGAAGGGTTTGTTTGTTTTCAGAGGCTTTGCTCCCACAGTCCTCAGCGAGGGAGGAGCTGAGAGCCAGTGAGTCACAGGCCGGGGACGCAGAGGAGTGCCCTCTCGGTGCCACACAGCCGAGGAGACGGTCCCCTCGGGCTCCTGTGGACCGCGAGCTCGCGCACCATTCCTCAGCGTGCCACTTTCTGGAAGGACTCTCTGTTTAGGAAAATGCTGAGTGTTTCAGGTGCTGTTTTTTTGTTTTGTTTTTTTTACTATTAAAGAAAATTGAAAACAAAACAAATTCCATAAGATTCTTTTAAATAAACTGTAATTTGTAAAGGTAGGGTTTTAACCCAGGAATATCGAACCTTTTTAAATTGAGCAAAAACGAGCACAATTAATTCTGTGTCTCTTTACTTGGTCCTGGGGCTGAGCGTGCTGTCTGAGGCGAGAGTATTACTCTAAACTCTCCAGTGGCGGTCACAGCTGAGGGGACTCCAGGGAGCATCTGCACCCGGGACCCGCCCTCCCCAGATGAAGCCACTCTGCCCACCAGAGTCAGGACCCCAGGCCAGCGGAGTCCTCTCCCATGCCCCAGCGCACGCTCACACACAGGCAGCACCGAGGGAGGGAGGTGAGGCTGCAGGTCACTGGTGCCACGAGCCCTCACAGGTCCTTCTAGATTCAGTGCAGACAAAGGATGCCGCTCAGTTTGCTCTCATTTGTGTCTCTTGAAATTAGAAGCTCCAATTTCCAAAGCAAAATGCTGGGAGGTGCAGGTTTCTTTTGGGAAGCATCTGATGGACCTTCCTTTGGGGAGGAAATATCTAACCCATTTTCCACAGGCAACACCAGCCCCCTCTGCTTTAAGGTGAGCTTGGTTCACCCCGACCGTCAGAAGGTAGGGACTCCTGGGAGGCCCCCACGGCTGACAGGGTCTCCCTGTTAACACCGCAGGGAGCCTTCCTGCTGCGTGGTCCTGCCTGTAGCCCAGTGAGGCACCTCTACGGCATTCTTCTCGGTAACAACTTGGGTCTCACTAGCGTAACTGGGCAGGGCTGGAGGCTGGTCTTGACTTCTGTATCTGTGTCTGCTGTCCCTGAGCCTGGGGGCTCCCAGGTGTTTGAGGTCATCTGGGGGATGAGTCGAAGGGTGAGAGGAGCAGTCTTTCAGATACCCGTCCCCCGATGGATCTATGACCATCCTGCCCCACCCACAAGAAGGAGGGCCAGAGATAAGAAAAGAGGGAAGTTCAAAGATTGGGGCTCAGCGTGGCTGGCTGACGGCTCCTCGCTCTGGGAGTGCTGGGACCGGAGGAGAGGTGCCTGCACGCTTTCCAGGAAGAACGGTCTGTCCAGGAAGCCTCACTGTCCTCAGAGTCCGCGCTGCCTCTCACTCTCCACGTTGGCCCTAGACCGCCCGCCGCGCTTGTTCTGTGGCGCTCCCCATGGTGTCCTCTGTCTGAATCAGCAGGAGGGTCAGACTGCAGTGTGTTTAGTGCAAGGTGGGAGGTAGGACGCGGAAATGTATCAGGAAGGTCTGTTCCCCGGCCATTTGTCCATTCCTCTTCCGCTGGCCAGTCGAGCTGATCATGTCTCCATTCTTCTTCAGCTCTCGTTTGTCCGCATGCACGTTCTGACTTCCGTCCTCAGGTGGAGAGTGTCGCCCGGTGCCCTTGGAGCCCAACCTGCAGACTTGCACCGCTGCCCTTGGGACCCCAGGGCCTTGGCTCCAAATGAGCACTTGCCAGGTCACCACCCAGGATGGCTGGTCCTTTCCTGGCCTGGACACTCACTCCCCGCAGCCACTCCACCTGTCAGGCATGCTTCCTGGAGCCGATTTTACCTGAACTGGGCAAAGCCTGAGTGCGCGATAGCTGGTTACTACGTATGACATGTTTTCCAGTGGAGATCAGTCTTAGTCACATGGGCTGAAGTTTGAGAGTGTGAATGGGCTAAAAGTAACAATCCAGAGCTTGGGAAGGAGGGGCCTTGTTCTTGTTGCCAGGGGGGGTGGGCTGGCCAAATCCCCAGCCCCCCAGAGCTGGGATATCGCAGTGCCTAGAAGGAGACCCTCCACGCCAGGGCCCATGGTGCTGCTGGCTTTTCTAAACCCACCGCATCTCACGCGTCTGCTGCCACCAGGATTCCCAGAGATCTCTGGGGCTGGGAAGTGGATCCTGGCAGGATTCTTTCCAAAGCTTGGTCAGGTGTCTGCATTTTTTTGAATATGCATGGATATACGCAAATATTTCAGAAGGAGCGGCTTTATCTGGGTCATTCAAACAAAGAGCGCCTGATGAAACAGGTACAGGTGTAATGGTTTCCATAAGCCGTTTTGCATTTTAAAAAGTGCTTACCTCTCTGAGGCCACTTTTGGGAACCGAAGGTGGAGGCAGTGGTGGAGTGCTCATTCTCCGAGCACCGCAGGGAACAGTTTCCAACTCCCTTTTTCGTTGTTCACAGGAAATGGTCTCAGAGATGTCCTTCCATACGGTGCAGACTCTGTGCCTCCCCAGGAGAGATGGGTGGCCTGCTTCAGACAGGGGCCCTGGAGCTAATACCCATCTGTTGCCCCCTGCTGTGTTGCCCATAAGCCTACCCCACCCTGAGCTCGGTGTGTCCTTGCTGAACGTGTGGGAGATGAGGGTGCCTCCTGCAGGAGGTTTCTGAGAGCCTTCAGTGAATTTCTTATAAAGTTCACGGGGCCTGGCATGCAGGGTGGGAGGTGTGGGCCACCCTCAGTCCCAGATCCTGGCACCCTCGCTGTCTCTACACGTACGGAAGAGAGGGGCCAGGCCTTCCTGAGGTGGCCTGGTGACTCCTCATTGCCCAGTCCGGGTCCTGTCTTTCCTCTCTGAGGGCGGTCCTCCCTCCAGCAGGGGGCACTGCCAGCCAGCTCTGCGTGTGTCCCTCACCAACTGTGGGCAGCCTCCCCAACATCCTCTCCCTCTGGAGCCCCTGAATGTCTCTACCCCCAGTTCTGTCAGGGGACGAGGGGGGCGTGCATCAGTCTCCCTCACAAGCTGCCTCTGAGGCCCCACCCTCTTCTGGGGCCTGCGCTGTACATCCTGCTAAGGGCATCCTGAAAACCCCACAGCCCGCCCCCCAAAGCACCTTCTCTCTTGTCCCTTTTTGTTCCTGGGGTCACGACCCCCGTGTTGCCGCAGCCGGCCCCTCGGCCACCGCAGCTGATTCTCCAGCCTGCTGTTGCTTCCTGAGGCCCCAGGCCCCTTTCTCCTGGACCACAGCCGGGACCACCCGGCCCAAGGGCCGAGGGTCCTCACCCTCCTGGCTGCCCTGGGTGCACCCACAGCTATCTCTGCAGAGCAGATCGGAGCCGGCCAGAGCCCCTCACACTTTTCACCGCCTCGGTTGTCTTGTGGGGTCCGGCCAGGTTCTGGCCCTCCCAGTTATGCCTGAAACCTAACCTTCCTCCAACCCACCTGACTTGTGCCCTGTGCCTCACCTCTGCCCACAAGCCCTTTACCCCACAGTCCCAGACCAGATGTCCTGGAAGAGCCAACTCCCACTCCGAGCCTGCGCAGAGCTCTCCCAGTCCCTGGACACTTAACTGTGCCTCCTCTGTGCGTTAGTCATGCACCTTTTTATGCCTTTGTGTGAACATCACGTTGTGCCATAGTCACTCAGATGGGTGATACACATTTTGTAGCGAAATAGTCATAGCTGTTGTGAACCTTATTCTAGCATCATTAGAATACATCCCATTCTCGTGAGGATACAGGACTGTGACTGGGGTGAGGAAGCGCCTGACTCGCTGACCTTGGATCTCTTGAGGCAGCCCTGCTGTCCCTGGGAGCAGGCTGTCTTCTCGTTTGTCAGGCCCTGAGGTGGTGCTGTGTGGCAGGTGCAGTGGGAGGTCAGGGCCTGCGGTGGTGCTATGTGACAGGTGCTGTGTGGCAGGTGCTATGTGACAGGTGCTGTGTGGCAGGTGCAGTGGGAGGTCAGGGCCTGGCGTGGCAGGTGCTGTGTGGCAGGTTCTGTGTGGCAGGTGCTGTGGGAGTGAAGACAGAGGTTGGAGAGGAGGCATTCAGCCCGCCCAGGGCCAGCTGACCTGCGTTCTGGGGCGACTCCACCCCAGCCTGGTGATCTGGGGTAAGTCACCACCATCCCTGTCTCTGAAACGCCGTCATCGGATGAGCGGTCTTCCAAGGCACTTCCTGCCCCACCTATGGAAGTCAGCCCTGCGGGGTGACTGCTTATCCCACCCTCTCCCACCGGGCAGTTATATGTGGGAGCTGGATTAGCGACCCCTGGTGAAGAGGCTCGCCCGTGAAAGGAGTCCCGGTTTGGAGGCCGGGTCCGGGAAGCGGTGGCTCCCTGCTATCTGCTTACTCAGGACTGCAAGCCTCGCTATCTCGAAACCCATTTGCAGCGTCTGTGACTCACGGAGAAGAGATGGGAAGGCCTGGCCCGCAGGAAGGTGGGACGGGTCAGCGCCACAGCGGGAACGCGGGCTTCCTGCCCAGCCCCTGAGATCCAGCAGCTCACCCGGAACGCCTCGGGTGGGGTCTGCAGGGCGGGTCTCTCCCAGGCAGGGACACTGCTCGGCCCCAAGGAGAGGAGACCCGCTGGTCCCCCAGAGGCAAGCTGCTTCTCCCGGCTGTTCTCAGGCTGACTCCTCCCTGGCAGACAGGCCGCTCCAGCACAATCAGCCTGAGTCACCGAAGCCGAAGCCCAGCCCAAAGCAGGGGGGGAGGAAGGGAGGGAGGAAGAGAGAGAGAGAGAGAGAGAGAGAGAGAGAGAGAGAGAGAGAGAAGGCCCAGCTTCCAAGTGGGCGTGAAGCTCTCCCTCCCCTCAGGGGCAAGGCCAAGATTCAGCTGCAAGCCACCAGGGAGCTATAGAAAAGCAGCCTTGGCATCGTAAACATGGCCATTGCACACAGGACTCCTCTTTCTCACGCAGGGATGGCGGGAGCGGGGGTCAGGGCCTGAGTCACGGGGCCAGGGGACGGGACAGCCTGTCCTCGCCTGCTCTCACCCTGCCCGTCAACCCAGGCCCCGCGTGCAGAGCCCACCCAGGGGGCATAGGTCGGTAGGAAGGTAAGCATGGGCCAGACGTGGAAGCAGAGGGTGCAGAGAGCTCCGGAGCTCGGTAGCACCGGCACACATGGGCACAGTTCCCGGCACACACCAGTGCCCGCCTCAGAGCAGCCCTCCTGAGGGTCACCAAATGCACCGGAGCCACTGGTCCTGGGGTGTTTCCTGCAGGCTCTGCAGGCAGCCATCACCCGCTGAGTGTTCTGGGAGCTTTGCAGGTGGAAGAGGGCATCCCACCCACTAAGCCTTTCTCGGGAAAGCTGGGCCTCCGGAGGGCACTGAGGGGGGCCTGAGGAGGAAGGGGCAAAGGGCAAACTCTCCTCCCCGGGGAGACGGAAGTCAAGCAGCCACTGGCCGGGTGAGATGACTTCATTGTTACAAGGTGCCTCCAGTGGCTGCGTCCTGGCCACTTTGTCCCGGCTCCTTCCCGCCCCGGGGGTAAAGGGGGTGAGGGTCCTTAATCTAGAAATGGTCCTTGAACCCAAGAGTGGCTGTCAGGCGGGGCACTCTGGTCTCTCTCTATGGGCCCCTGTGCCCTTTTTGAAAGAGTCGGACGGAGGCCACTGCCATGTGAGTCTCAGGCCAGAGCGGGCCACGAGGCCACGGCTGCACGGCGCTGCCCACGGTGCTCTGCAGAGCGGGTCCGCCTCTGGTTGTTACCTTTTCTTCAGGGTCTGTTTCGCCTCCGCAGTTGGGTTATTTCCAAAACGCCCTTTTCTTGCTTCCTGCCTGTTCCTTTCCGTTCAAAGCAGATTCTCCTCGGGTTGTGGGCGCAGACCCCTGGGCTTCTCCTGAAGATAAATGTCCATTATTGCCACCTCTACTTGGCACCTTCCCTTGGCTCCCGGAGGTAGCTGGGAGCCCAGGAGTTGAGGGCTCTTGTTCTATGTGTGCTGAGGCAGAGGGGAGGAGCCGCAGGTGGTGGCAAGAGCAGACAGGCAGGTGGTAGCCCCTTTGTGTGAACGGAGCAACAAGTAACTCCAGGGTCTTTGGAGGCAAAGACTCCATCCCGCGCCATACTGAAGGGCTGGTGAACGAGCAGTGCCCTAGCCGCCTGCTCCGTGCTCTGGACAATGGCCACACCCTGTGGGCACTTCCTGGCCGCCCTGTCCCACCTTCCACCTTCCCGTCTTCAATGGCAGTCTCGTGTGTATGTGTGTATGTGTGCATGTGTGCATGTGTGTATATGTGTATGTGTGCATGGGCTTGTGTGTGCGCACACTCGCTGGGAAGAGACCTCTGGAAGAGACCTCGTGTGTATGCTCATCACCCTCAGCCCTTATTCCCTACCTGCTTCTCTCTTCCTCTCCCTCTCTCTCTTTCCCCTGAGAATATTTTCCCCATTGCTTTTCAGAGAGAGGGGAAGGGAGGAAAGGGAGAGAGAGAGAGACATGTGAGAGACACATCGACTAGCTGCCTCCCGCATGCACCCCACTGGGGACAGGAGTGAATCCACAACTCAGGGATGTGCCCTTGACTGGGAATCGAACCCAATACCTTTTGGTCTAAGGGCCGATGCCCTAACCACTGAGAAAACTGGCCAGGGTCCACCTGCTTCTCTTGACAGTCCCGCAAAGCCCAAGGTGCTGTAACCCTTCCCTTTCTGGTTGCAGGGTCTCACCTGCACTTTCTTTTAAACGCTGTCACTGCCTGCCGATGTCCCAGCTGTTTCCCTGCATGTTCTCCCTGCTAGTCCTTGGGTGTGTGTCTGAGCTTTTTAAACAACAAACTGCATTCCTGGCACACAGGCACCTGATCGGTCCTCAGTACGTGTTGGAAAGATGGGTGGATGGACAGAAGGGAGAGAGTGATCGAGGGAGCGGGGTGACTGGGTATAGGAACCTGGGTGCCTGGTTGGATAGGTAGATGGGTGAATGGGTGGGTGGGTGGGTGGAAAGCCTCGTAGTAAACCCTTTCCCTGTAAGCCCAGCCCGGCCTCACTCTCTGGAGCGTGTGTCATTGATGTTTCACTCCCTGGGTCAGGTCCTGGGCTCGTGGAGTTGAATAGGCCCTGCAGTCGGTGCGGGGGAGGGTAAAGGCTCCAGCTCCGTCCCCGGCCCCCTCCTGGGCTGTCAGGCAGCCGTGGGCGCACACGCACACGCACAGGGCTTCGGGGGTTCTCGTGCGTGGGAGGCGGCCTGGGCCCAGATGGTTTACATTTGCTGTGAGAGCGCTGTCCATGTCAGCAGACATGGCCGGGGTCAGGGTGACATCGAGGGCGGGCCCCGCGGCTGTCCGTCGGGAAGACTAATGAACCTGCCGCTCATCTCTGCCCCGGCCTGCGCCCCCACTGGAGACCCACTGCCGCGTGGGGGTGGCCGCGTCACCTCTGGCTTTAGCGGAGGAGCCTGCATTTCCCTGTGGAGGGTTGGGGCAGCTCACCCAGCAGACACCTGTGATGCCCACCCACCGGGGAAGGTTCCACCGAGGCTTCTCCACCTCTCATTAATTATCTAATCACAACTGGACCCCCTGCCCAGTGCCGCCTAAAAAGGCTTCGGATTCGGAGTGCTCTGGACCGGGAAAAGGAAGCGTGTGTGTGTCTCTGTGCTCACAGGTCTGGAGGAGATGCCTGCATCTCTTCACACCTTTGTCTTCATTCAGCAAAGGTGCTAGACTTCCCTGAGGTGTCTGTGTGGAGCTCGGGTTCCGAGGGAGGAAGCGCACCACCTGCTGCCTTCAGCCGAGCAGCATCCGGGTCAAAACGACACACTGACACACTGACACACTCACACTGACACACTCACACTGACACACTGACATACTCACACTGACACACTCACACTGACACACTCACAAGGACACACTGACACATATTGACACACTGACACACACTGATACACTGACACACACTGATACACCGACACACTGACACACTGACACACACTGATACACTGACACACTCACACTGACATCCTCACACTGACACACTCACACTGTTACACTCACACTGACACATACACACTCGCAGGGACACACTGACACGCACTGACACACTCACACTGATACACTCACACTCACACAGACACATATACTCATACTCACACTGATATCCTCACACTGATACACTGACACACTCACACTGACACTCTCACACTGACACACTGACACCCTCATACTAACACACACTGACACATTCACACTAGTACACTGACACACTCACACTGATACACTCACACTGACACACACACACAGGGACACACTGACACACATTGATACACTCACACTGACACACACACAGGGACACACTGACACACACTGACACACACTGACACTCACACTGACATACACTGACACACACACACTCACACTGATACACTGATACACTAACACACACACTCACAGGGACACACTGACATACATTAACACTAACACACTCACATTGACACATATACTCATACTCACACTGACGCTCTCAACACTGACAGACACTCTCACTGACACTCTCAACACTGACAGATACATACACTCACACGGACACACACACGCACACTCAAAACTTGCTGCTGAAGTCGCCCATCACTGTATCTTTCCCATCTCATCCCAGGACTGGGGGGCCTCTCCTTGACTTCTTGCCCCCGGCACCCCGCCCACAGCACAGTCCTCACCATGGTCCGTCTCCCACCGCCTCCTTGGTAAATCCATTCCTGACTTCCGTCTCAGTCCCTCAGCCCCACGCTAGGCCCTCTGCAGACCTGTGGGTACTTAGGTCCACAGCCGGCTCCCCCCACACACCTCAGGGTGAGGGCACACACACCTCGCATCGGGTCACCCCAGCGCCAGCATGGCCCAGTGCAGAAAGGGCCGCCTCCTTTGGGGTCTGATGGTTGCGTGTGTCCCAGTCATGGAAGTGAGTGCCGTGTGCACCAGCCTGAGGGTGGGCATTGCACCCCGAGGGCTCACGGGCCCGGCCTGTAGGACCCCTGCTAACCTCAGGCCCCCTGGGAGCGATGATGCCACCCACAGGGTTGGACACAGGCTGGCTGGACGGGGTGGCCAGCTGCAGCCCCAACAGCAGGCAGCAGGCCAGGGACCACAGTCATCCCCTCTCTCTGGGTCCTCCCTCTCCCCTCTCCACCCCCTCACTCGCTGGCCCACCTCACAGTCTCACGTCGTCGTTGGGGAGAACCCTTCAGTGAGGGCAGGAGCTGAGGGTGTTGGTGGGGGACAGTGCTTGGCCTGGGCCCCTGGGTGAGGTCAGCTTCCGCTGGGGAGGACAGGAGGAGGCACCTGTCCGGTCCTGTCCGGGCCCCTGGATGGGAGGTAGGAGCCGAGGGAGGTGGTGGTGTCTCACGCGCCCTCCTCCTTGTTTTCCAGACTGTCCGTGGGCCGAGGGGCATGAGGAATGGGGATGCGTCCAAGCCTGGAATCCTGGAACCTGAACAACCTCAAGGAAGCCGCCCACTCTCCTCTCCAGCAAGACCCCAGACGCGGGGACGGCGACAGCGTCGGACGGAGACCCGGCCAGGCACCTCTGCCCCAGAGACGGTCCCCACAGAGCAAGTGGCACTCGTGGTCCTTCTTGCTGGTGACATGCTCGGTGTCACCTTTGCCAGTGTTTGGATTTTTCTTCTTGTTGTTTTTTTTTGGGGGGGGAGGGGGTATTTTTTTTCTGGAAACCTCTAGATTCAGGAACGCATTTATGAGGATTTGGATTTTGGATTTGTATTTCCCTCCAAGTAGCTTTGTGTAATGTATATTTTTTTAATAAAACAGAAATGCATCCCTGTAATCCTTCTATCGAAACTGGACCAAGGCTCTCAGAGAGAGACCCTGCGCCCGCCCCGCCCTGCATGCTGTTCCCGGCAACCTGGAGCTCCGCCCCCTGCTCCTTCTCTCTCCACCATTCGCTCAGTAACCAGTTTTTTTTATATTTTCCGTTTCAGTGTATATGTTGCTTATTTGTTTTATTTATTGAGATATTTTTAACAAGCTCAGTGACTGCAACGTGGCTGTGTATACTCCCCTCTCCCCTCCCTCCGCCCTGAACAATAAAGACGCGAGCAGCCTGGTCTTCCGTCTGTTCTCTGCTCTCCCTCCCCCTCGCACGCAGTTCCCACAGACATGACTGGAGTTTCACTTTAAAAGGGACAAGAACGGATGTGAGACATTTGGTGCCACACGTATCAGAGCGTTTTCTAGGAACGTCCATTCCTGTGTGGCCGAGAGTGTTCACAGGCCCAGGCCTGGGTGAACAGGTGAGGTTGGCCTTAGCCCCTCCCAGGTGCCCACCTTCTCAGCCCCCGCCCCCAGCCTCAGAGCTAAAGTGTGTGTTCCGAGGCCATTCCCTGCTCTTCAGACCACACGCACCCGCCCGTGTCCCATTATCCCTGCTGCCCAGGGTCAGCACCAGCCAATGCCAGCTCCTCAAAGCGGGCACCACCCGGCCCTGGCGGGATTCCTGGGTCCCAGACAGGACATGTATGCTTCTCCTTCCCGCTTCTCCCCATGGGTCACTGTCTGTTCTGAACACACCCAGCCCCAGTACCTGCATGCACAGCTGTGTGAGGTTAAGGGGGGCACCCCTGTATATGCAGGTACATTCAGCGGGGAGGCCTGGCCCAGAAACCCAGCAGGTCCACCGTCTGCCAAGGACCATGATGAAGCCGGTGGCTGGGGTCTGGGGAAGGGGCAGACACATTTCCATGAGGGGTGGGAGTCCCTCGTTCCACCTGCTGGCCTCCTGACCATGTCTGTGGACACCAGTGGGGTTGTGGTGGCCCCAGGTTGAAGGCTTCCAGCTGGGGGACTGCGTGTCACCAGCTTGCACCGTGAGCCAGAGCAGCTGGGGGTGGGGTGGGGGGCGGGGCCAGGGAAAGGGGGCCCGGGAGGGGGGCTGTGCAAGGCCACACAGACCCTGCCAGCTCCCAGACAGGACTCCACGAGGGGTGTCTCTGGCAGGACTGTGCTGGCCGTGACCCCTCGTTCCCTGGTCCTCCTCCTCCCTGGTTCACCGAAGGGCAGGAACTCCAAAAACGCCAGCTTCCCTCCTCTGGCTGCTTTCAGGAGGGGCCCTGACGCAGCCCAGCCTCCCTGGGGCTGGCCCACCTCGATGGCTCCTCTGTACCTGTCTGCAGTCCGGTCGCTGCAGCACGAGCCCAGCCCCCACTGCACACAGCAAGTGCGTGGGCATGGGGGCACATGCAATGCACACACACACACACACACACACACACACCTGGGCAGCTGTGGTCTGGCAGCGAGGGGTCTCGCCTTGCCCTGTGCTGTCTATCCTTCAGGGTCTGACAGAGGCTTGAGCACCCACACTGCCTTCGCCTGCAGAGTCAAAGGAAAACAATAGCAAACCATGCCGCATAAAACTTCCAGGTGGGTGGCCAAAAGCCCTTGTTTCTTCATTTCCAAATTGCAAAATTCCGAGCTGGAGCCAGTCTGCCCACCAGTAGCCGGCCTTGGGTCCCCACTGCAGTGACCATGTCCATGAGCCACCCACCCCCACGTCCAAGGCAAGGGGGTTGTGCCGGTGAGGACACCCTCTTCTGCTCGGGAGGGTCGAGTGGAGTCCAGTGGGGCCTCAGGCAGGGACCCGAGGCCAAAGTCACAGAAAGATCTGAGGTCTTATCCTGGGAGGGTACTCTTGCATGCATTTGACAGTGAAATCTAGGACGGTGGCCATTTTGCCCCTTAAATCTCCACCTCTGTCTTCCTCTCCTCCACGGGCACCTCCACCCTCTGCGGCCTCCCACCCTCGTCCCTCTGGCCCCATGTCTCCCACCCATCACTGCCGTCTCGGGGCATAGAGTGCCGCGGGCACACACTGGCCCCGGGAGGTTTTGACAGCAGGGAGGTGAGCCACCAGCACCACCAGCCTCCTCGCTGGACTGGGTGCTGGGTGTACCTTTCCATCTCGTAGCCTGGTTTCTTCTGACGAAAACCTTCTAGGCTAAGAGGTCTCCAGACATAACCCGTGGAAAGGACACAGCATGGGGCTCTGACAGGCGTGGACGGGGAAGCCTCTCGCTGGTTTGGTTGCAGCCCAGCGCCAAGAAGGAAACACGTGGGCGCTGACCCCACCCCCACGGGTTGCTGCCAACACACCTCCCAGCTTCTCCTTCTCCACAGACAGGAGAGGCTCCTCCTAGAGAGAGCTACATGGCAGGGCCTCGGCCACGGCACCCACCCGAGGGTGGTCGGAGACCAGGTCAGTAGCTGCTCCCTGAGCTCTGTGTACCTGGAGCTTCACAGCCCCTGGCAGAGCGTGGGCGCCCAGCTGTGCTCTGCACCTTCCTCCTGCTGTTTTGGCATTGGCATTTGTCCGCCTACTTGGTCCAGGTGTCTGGGTCTTTGCCCAGCCTCACCATGCAGCCCCGTAACCTGCTGGGAAAGACACAGGTGGGAGCAGGGGAATGAGAGGCAGACAGAGCCCTAAATGGTCCTTGGGGGCGGGCAGTGGGGCCTGTCTCTCGGGGCTGCCTGATCTTTGGGCGGTGGACGTGCTGATCTGGGAGAGAGGGACCTCTCTGTGCTTCTGGCAGGCCTCACTGCCAAAGCCACGGTGGCTGTGCCTGTGCCCCAGAACCTCAGGGAGACTGAGCCCTTCTGCTCAAGAGCCGAGACTCAGACTCCCCATGCTGGTCCCGGGGGAATGAGGCGGCAGGGGAGACCCCGCCTGGGCCTTCCCTTTGATTGCGGCCTGCCCAGTCACGGGCAGTGATGGCTCCAATTCTGATCGTACTGGGTTTTCTTTGTTCTTTTCCGTGGTCCCAAGGCTGTCAACTCATATGTCTGCCCGTATCCTGGAGCATGCAGGACAGTCACTGCTGGAAACTTACTTTGGGGTCTCAGTTTCCACAGCTGTAAAATGGGGCTAAATCAGCTCCACATTCCCTGTGGGCTTTGTGACGATGACCAAGATAATGCACCTGAAAGCCACCCCCAGAGCCCCGAGTGCCCTGTGAATGAGCCCCGCGCACACCGGGCACAACGGACCCTCGCTCCTGAGGGCACTGCCCCGCCGTCAGAGACCTCCCGGGATGATCAGACTTGTCTGCCTGGTGCTGAGGGCTTGGCTTGTTTGGTGATTGGCTGGGTGGGTTTTAGCCATGTGACTGATTTAAGGGTGTGGGGACCAAGCAGGAGAAAGCCTAGGCCTGTACCTCTTACACAAGCTACTCCCTCCCATTTGGTAAAGAAATTCATGGGAAATACTTCTCCACATACCCCAGCCTCCACGTGTTCTTTAGTTTCTGTTTGTTTGTTTGTTTTTTTTTTTAAATATATTTTATTGATTTTTTACAGAAAGGAAGGGAGAGGGATAGAGAGTTAGAAACATCGATGAGAAAGAGACATCGATCAGCTGCCTCCTGCATGTCCCCTACTGGGGACGTGCCCGAAACCAGGATACATGCCCTTGACCGCAATCAAACCTGGGACCTTTCAGTCCACAGGCCAATGTTCTATCCACTGAGCCAAACCGGTTTCGGTTAGTTTCTGTTTTAAAACAGGTGGCATGCTACTAGCAGAAGCTTAGCTAAGCCAGTGCCCTGGGTCCCCAAACGGGTGAAGTGTCAAGTGGGGAGAGGCAGGGCCAGTGGAGAGGTGAAGACAGCTCTGCCTTCCCCCTCCCGCTCACCCCTCCCCAGATTCCTGGCACCCCTCTCCCATTTAGGACAGCTCAGCAACCCTGCAGAACCCCCGCCAAAATAGAAATGATTTAGATTGTTTGCTAAAAATTGCCATGCTTACGGGGGAAAAAGAGACCTTTTTTGGTATATTGGCATCATAATAAGCCACATGGAAATAGACCCACAGACGCCCAGGAAAATAGAAGCTGTTGCCAGGTGGAAGGTTCTGGGGGACACAGGTGAGCATGAGGGTCACCTCACACCTGCCCCAGCCCAAAAGGCCTGTGGGCCTTTCTCCTTGCACGGTCGGGAGAAGAAGGAACAGAGTAGTTTTCTGATTTGACAAAACACAGCGCAGCGAACAGCAGGCACAAATAACTTGTGCTTCCCGTCCCCTGCCGGTGAGGAAGGGAGCTCCTGGGAAATGGAAATGTGACAATACGGGAGCAAGACCACCGAAGGTGGCCAGGGGCGGCCGATGTGCGCTGGCATTCCCGGGGGCCGGGGTGCTTTTAGTGCCCAGGGCCTGGAGGAAAGCCCAGGGTGTCCGGAGCTATGCCAGCCTCCAGGCCCCTCAACTCCAGTGTCCTGCTGAGATCATGCCACTGGACATCATGCAGGGGCAGTGAAACAAACATTCCCGGGGGTGAAGGCCTCGACACCTGCGCTGTGGTCTTCCCGGCCTGTGGGCGCCATCCGCACGGTCACAGCCCTCTCTCGGGAGGCATGGACGGTGTGCTTCTGGCCAGAACCTCAGCCAGAACCTCAGTCCTGGGTCTGTTCTGAAATGCCCAGCCCCACACGTTCCGAGCTGAGGAGCGCTCTCTGCCTTCCCACAAGGGGTGGGGGGCGGGGACGGTGTCAAATATTTACTGCACACACAGCCCAGAGTTTTCTCCCAGGTATGGATTGTTTGTTTTTTTAACAGACTTTCCATCAAACAGTGTGTTACTTCTTACTTCTTTAGCCTTACTTCTTTAACTGGTTCCTCCTCTAGCTTTCTTCAGATTTTGAAAGCACATCATGTTGGTGCCAAGATGAACAAAACCTGGCTCTTTATGATGTTGGGAACGGACTCAACAATGCACATATTTTTTTTTTTTTTTTAAGGCAAAGCTAATCAACTTGGAAAAAGTTGCACATTCTGTTCGTTAATGGTCCCGCTGACCCGGCAGACCCGGTCCCTCCCACTGCTCATTTGGGGAGTTGTAAGAATTAATAAAAAAACAGAATGAGCGCTCCCTGCCTTCATTTTTAGGTTGACAGTGCCTTCCTGCCCACAGCTCTTCTGGGTAAACAGCCATGTCTCTGCACAGCCGGTCAATCCCTCCGCGTCCGCTGGGGCTGGTGGATGCTGACCCAGCAGCAGCCCCAGCGCCATGCTGCCAACCGCCCGTGGCAGGGGTGGCCTGGATCTGAAGACAGGCTGGGCCAAGGAGAGTCCAAAGTGTAGCACCGAGATTTTTTAAAAGGCTGCCTTCTTGGCACCACCCCAGAAGCAATCTTCACGACAAAGCAATCTATCATAAGGTCTAATATATTTATAGCCCAAGACCCAGAAGGAAAGAGGCAGGGGAAAAAAATGCCAAAAAAATGAGAGCATTTTTATCAGGAAGTCTGTATTGCGTGTTAAAGAAACTTGTTTAGGCTGAAGGAGAATTATTCCAGTTAGGAAGATAAATCTAGACAAACAGACGAAAAGGGCCAGAAATGACTTACTATTACTGCCAGAGGCAGCCACTATCTCGAGGGGCACCGACGATGGAGACAGGCAGCTGCTATCGGAGAGGAGTGACTGGCGAGAGGCGGTTACCGGGCACTAACGTGCGAGGCAGCCGTTACTGAGAGAAGCAACTACAGGGGCCGGACTGTGCCTCAGACAAGCGTCTGCCAGCCATTTCCGTAATAGCAATAAGGGGGTAATACAATATGGTCTCGAATGGAACCTCATTTTTGTTGTTGTTGATTTTGTTCATTGAATTCCACTTATGAGTGGGGTCCTGTGGTCTTGCCTTTCTCTGGCTGGTTTATCCATCTATGCTGTCATAAGGGGTGGAATTTTCTTCTTCTTCTTCTTTTTTTTTTTTTTTTACATGCTGAGTGGTGTTCCATTGTGGAAATGTACCTCGTTGCTTTTTAAAGCAATATTTACGTATTTATGTTATCTTTATGCACAGTTTGTAAGAAATGCAAAAAAAAAAAAAGTCTCCCTTCTCTCTCAAATCTGGAGGAGCTGGAAGCAGAAGTAGAGGCATCTAGTCCAAGTGGCTGAGGCCAAGGAGAGCCCTGCCCAGCCCAGCCCTGCAGGGATGGGAGCTACTACCCACCAGTGCCTCCCCTCACATGCAAGCCCACTCTGGGTATAGGCAGCCCTGTTGTTAGAAGGATCTTTATTTTATTGAGATCAAAACATCATTCCCTATAATTATGATGCTTGGTTCATGATTTGCATTAACATATATATGTCTAATGCTAAATGTATAGGGCTCAGCTGGTTCTTAGTTGGTGAAGAATTAGCCCCAAAGGGACCTCAAAACCAGATGGGGCAATTTGTATGATAGAATAACTAGTATGCTAATTAAGAAACTAGTCTCAATGAGACTCAAATTTCTAGGAAATGGGCCTCTGGGATGCATTTCCAGTATGGTCGGCTTTTAATAGAATTTGCTGAATTTCCCCAGGGCATGTAGAATATAGGGAGGGAGGAAGAGGATAGGAACAAAGATCTGCAGGTGAGAGCAAGCTTCAAGGTGGAAACTGTTAGGAAGTAAAAATTCCTCCTAGTCAACTTAGCCTTGAATCCCAGCTGTACCTCACAAAATAGCCTTGCAAGATAGAACACTGTCAGCTTCCTGAAGAATGGGATGACCCTGTAAATAACATGATCATCAATAATATGATCCTGACATTAAAAACTGTTCTGTCTTAAATTGCTTGCTCTGCAAAAACAAGATGTGGCAAATGTGCTTAAAAGCCATCCTGCATAAAGGGTTGGGGCTGCTCTCTGGACTCCCTTAGTGGAGAAAGGCAGAACAGTCGCAGGCTAGCTAATAAAGGCTCCCTAAATTTTAATTTGGTCTGGACTCCAGTAGTTGTTCACTCACATTCACTCCACAACAGAAACCCTGGAGGTGCCTGCCTCAACTTGACCGGGGGAGGTGGAGGTAACTAGAGAAGGCCTCAGCCCAATTTTTTTAAAATGATCCAATAGGAGACAGCAAAACCTCAAGATGGACCAAAAAAGAGTTCAAGGGGTCATCCCTTCTTTCCCTGGTCTCTTTCACCCTGGCATCCTGGGCATCAAAAAACAGCCCTGGGCTAGAAGTTAGGAAATTTAGATCCATCCCAGTCTATCTTTACTTGGGAAGATCATTTAAGCTCTTCATAACAGTTTCCTCATCTGTAAAATCTGGTTAATGATGCTCAATCTCTCCACTTTTCCAGCACTGTGTTACCAATCTAATGGAATAATGTACGTGGGGTGTAGGAGGGATGAAGGGTCCTGGGCACAACTATCAGTAACATAACCTGTCTTTGCTTCTATTTTACTTTTCTGCTTTTAGTTTTCTTTGCATTTTGTAAAAACGTACTTACAATCTCTAGTGCGGACAAAGAGGGGCCTGAGAGAAGCTCAGGGAAGGCTTGCGTGGTGGCCTTGCAAACTCAGAGGCTGAAAATAACCATAAAGGAGGGTCTGCAATTAAAACTTTTAAACTAAAAGCAGTTTATGGCAGGCAGTCATGTCCTAGACCAGAAACTTCACAGAGCTTGTCTCTTGTCTTTTGCATCTTAGAAAGCACACCTTTACACCTTTTTCTGGACCCATCAGGGAGCAATCAATGTACCCGGACAAAGACTGCAAACCCTACTAGCCTGAAACAAATTTTTCACATGTCGCTGCCTCCCAAATGCTATGGGGCTAACTGCTTTTCCTTTAGCTGATCAACAGTTTCTACCTGTACATTTGCCATTGATTTGTGAGCACTTTCATAGTCTTAGCAACATTAGCACTCTCCATGGCCTCTGTATGTTTAACATGGTGCTAATCATAGATTTATGCCAGCAGCAGAAGCGTTCTCTCTTTTGTTTATTACCTGAGAGGCGTTTTTTGTCATGCTGAGATATCGGCATAAAAGGGTTGTCGTGTGGAAAATTGAAGTTTTGGTTGACAATCGAGACATTTTTTCCTGTGAACAACTTGGCGGGGAACCGAATTATTTAAGGTGAGAGACATTTGAGAAATGAGGTTTGACTATACAGGGTCCATTGGATTAGTCTATCACTGCAGTATTTTTATTAACATTTACTGATTTATTTATTGAAGTATAATTTATATACATTGAAATGCACAAATGTTGCCTTTTACCTAGTTATGCATTTTACGTAGCAAACGCTTCCATTGTGTAAACATACCCAGTCAAGATGTAGACATTGAAAACTCCACTCTGCTCTTTCCTAGTCAAAGGAAGCTCCCTCCCCCTACTTCCTCTACACCTCCCTCACGCCCCCCCCTCCCTCGCCCACGAGCCAAAACGGCAACCATAACTGTGATGTTACAAAACCAGAGTCCTTTTCCTGCTCCAGAACTTTACAGATAAAAGCCCATGGCAAGCACACCTCTTGTCTGGCTTCCTTCACTCAGCATGCTTTTGAGATTTTTTTTGTGTTGTCTGTGTCTATTTCTCAAAACTGCAGATGATTAACTCAAAATAGAAATTTTACTTAAAAATTAATGAAACTATACATAGGAATAAAAGATTATGAAGAAAAGACTCCAGTGTGAAGAGGACCCTCTGCATGGTGTGCCATTGTGGGAACAGCAGCTACTGCACATACAAGCTTGAGGCCCTGTGTCTGGTCTTTGCTGCACCTTTAAGAGGGTATGACCCTTGCTGGTCACCAACCTGCTCTAGGTGTCCCCCTGCTTAAGTGAAAGATGAAAGACCTCAAAATTCGAAAACCCTCCAAATGTTTTTCTTCTGTGTTGAAAGCACAGTTTAGGAATTTCTGCCTATTGATGTCATAGCAGTGCCTGTGCCAGGGTCTGTGATTATGATGTCATGACGGTCTGTGTCAGGGTTGTGATTATGATGTCATGACAGTCTGTGTCAGGATCTGTGATTATTACAGCAATGCTTCTTCATTGTGTTCCTTTTGATGGTGTAAAAAGACCAGGAGTTGGAGCTTAAGATTTCTCTTCTATTTGTCTGTCCACCAACTGCTGCCTCAACCGTCTGGCCATGCCCGCCATGATCCCTGCTGGTTCTCCAGGCCTTAGCATGGTGTCTACCATATTGGGCCTACTCAGTACGGTGTGGGGTTGATTGACATGTGTGGCAAGTTTATGTTGGTTCAGTGTGCCTGCCACCAGTGCTGATCCACGTGGAAGGATTTGTGACAGCCTGGGGGTTCCCTGGTTCGTGGGCATCACTTTTTCATTCACACACAGCCTGTCCTGCTCCATCCTGGGCAATCCATTATAAATAAAGCATGATGTGGGTCCTTTGCCAAGTTCCATGGTGCCCATCTCATTTCTCCCAGCACGCTGGTGCTTGTCACTCACAGTAACCAGCAGGATGCAGAGCGCACAGGCGTAGGTGAGCACAGCGACTTATGAAGGAACACAGGGTACAGGTCACCCCATGTTCCCCCGAGACCAGTGTCCACCTCAGAGGGGTTCCCTGTGCATTCTCCCTCTGGGTCCTTGTCCCCAGAATGTGATGGCATCAGCCCTTCTCACACCTCCCACAAGCTGCCTTTCCCTCTGTAAGGTGAGGGCTATAATTACCACAGCATTTCTGTGTGAGTCGGGTTCTGCAGAGAAGCAGAACCACCGGGGACCCAGAGCTACACAGAAGGAGACTTGTAGGTATCAGCCGCATGATCACGGAGCCCGAGAAGCTCCACGCTCTGCCATCTGCAAGCTGGGGACCTGCAAGGCTGCTGGTGACACTCAGTCCGGGACAAAGGCCTGAGGACCAGGAGGTTGGCGTCTGAGGGCCGGAGGAGGTGGCCGTCCCAGCTCCACAGGAGTCGGCTTCCTCCGCCTGTCCTCTGTCCTGGCCTTGGGGATTGGATGCTGCACACCTGCCCGGCTGAGGGCGAGGTTACTCAGTCTACAGAGTCGCAGGCCTCCCTGGGCCCAGTCAAACGGACACGTGAAACCAAGCATCCCACTTCTTTACGGGTTAAGAACGTAAGATGCCTTTGTAACTGTCACCTTTATTATGATCGCCGTTCCTTGTGTTGGCGCCTCGGCTACAGCAGGCTCGTGCAGGTTTTGCAGTTGGAACGTGCTCCTCTGAGGACTGTTCGTGGTGTAAAACTCGAGGCCCCAGCAGTCCACACGGCCCTTGCCACATCCCGCCAGCCTGAATGTGCATCACGAAGCCATGACAGAATGCCTCCTGTGTGAGGGCTGAGCCACCTTCTCCCCCAGGCCTATATTGGGACTCTCACCATCCGATCTGGAGGTAGAGGGGCTGAATCCCACCCAGGTTATGAGCCCAGAGCTGCATGGCAGACAGAGACTCAGAAACTCCAAGCTTTCCTGCCTTGGCTTTTATTTATTTATTTTAAAATATATTTTATTGATTTTTTTTTTTTTTTTGCAGAGAGAAAGGGAGAGGGATAGAGAGTTAGAAACATTGATGAGAGAGAGACATGGACCAGCTGCACTCCTGCACGCCCCACACTGGAGATGTGCCCGCAACCAAGGTACATGCCCTTGACCGGAATCGAATCCGGGGCCCTCCAGTCCGCAGGCCAACGCTCCATCCACTGAGCCAAACCGGTTTCGGCCTGCCTTGGCTTTTAACACACACTCACCAGCTGTGTGTGCATTGGCTACCCTCCTGTCACTCACAGTGTGGAGGAGGCGAGGCTTCCACCTGCACCAGCTGGGTCTCCTCTGCCCTCCAGCTGCCCCCACGTGCCCCGTGGGTGAAGACAAAAGGCCTCGTGTGAGTGCGATCCGTTCTCCATCACCAACACGAGCTCTGTGCACACCAGCATGCCGCATAGCCAGAGCTTCGCTGGAATGTCCGCGTGGGCGTGTGCTTTACAACACAACGTGACATGCGTCCGCCCAGCTCTGAACAGGGACAGTGGATGTGTGCGCCCTCAGAGGAACCGCCCCCACCCCCACCTCCACCCCGTTCCTTGGTGGCCCAGCCTGGTGGCCGTCAGCTCCGCAGCCTCAGTGTCCTGGGAACTGGGAAGCACCACTTGGAGAGAAAATACACGCGTGGGTGTCCCATTCGTACACCACCCATCTCCGTGTCAGGAGGCAAATGGTTTCTGCCTTGTCCATGTCCCCCACCACATTTCAGGAGTGAGTGGCTGTTCTCCACCACCCAAGCTTTCCAGCCAGTGTTCGGTCAGCCAGCACGGCCTTGCGTGGTCGGTCCAGCTGGACGAGAAGACTTCCAGCCCGTGGTGGCGGCTGAGTCGGGAGCCCAGCAGCTCCCTCGGCACAGGCTTCCGCTGTTTTCCTGGGAATCTAAACCCCAGAGTGTCCAGCGGGTCCATCAATCTCCTGCAGCGTGACCCCACGAGGAAGCGGGTCTGCCAGATGTCCCTGCCAGTGTTTCTTGGGAACACCCACCCAGAGCTGGTGCACGTGTGTGCACATCCACACACACTCACACTCACACACACACACACACACACACACACACACACACACACACATTAATCAGAGCCTGTCTGCATTATCTCCCTGACCTCAGCCAGAGCTGCCTTGATCAGGGCGATTCCCATCGCATGAGGACTGCGGATGCTTTCCGAGGGCTGGGAGGCTCTTTGTCAGTTGGGCTCCTTCCAGCATGAGTCACTGTCCGCCTCTTCCCCTTAATTAGTGCTCTGGGAGTTGCTGGTGTAACTCTGGTGAAGTCTAGAGAAATTAATCAGAGTGTATCTCGCACTTGAAACACAGAACCACCATCCAGCAAATCCCCAGCACTGGCACACGGACCGTCGAGCCTTCCCTCCTCTTAGTTTTTTCAATTTTTTTAAATTAGCTTGCAATTTCCCACATGCTCAACACTTGCCTTCCTCCCTCAAGCTGGCACTTTCTTCTACAGTATTTTGTTCTGGGAGTTTTTTTTCATTGTTTTCTCAACCGCTGCAATTTCTCAATCCGCTACATACCATTTGTCTCAATAAAACGGTTCTCACGGAACGGCGGCCCAGGAGGGCCTGGGCACACGCCTCTCCTGGACTCGCCCCTGTGAATCCCCGAACTCCCTGTGCGGCCCAGGAACTCTGACCCACAGCCTGCAGCAGGCAGCCCGAACACAGCCCCTTGTCTGCAGTAACCAGGCTCAGAATCCACCCCTTGTCTGCAGTAACCAGGCTCAGAATCCACCCCTTGTCTACAGTAACCAGGCTCAGAATCCACCCCTTGTCTGCAGTAACCAGGCTCAGAATCCACCCCTTGTCT
>PVJN01029243.1:0-26351 GCA_004026805.1 Lasiurus borealis | reverse complement strand
TTCCTCCCTCCCTACCCCCCCTCCCCTCTCTATCTCTCTCATCCCCTTCCTCCCTCCCCTCCACTGGCTCAATGGGAAAAATATCCTCGGGTGAGGATTAACAACAATAACAACAAAAACCTATTTGTTATATAAAGTATTTTACTAAAAGAATGTTTAGTGTGTGGTCAGAATAAAATGATATAAATGTTTTCAGATTTTAAATAGGCATCCCCCTTTTGGAACTCAGATAAAAGAAACAGTGATGTATCTTCCAAAATATGAACTTGCAGTCGAACAGGTAAATATTTGCTTTCTAGATATTTTGATTGTCTTATCAGGAATAATGCTCCTCATAGCTGAGGTGGAGCTGAATATGAGTAGTAAGACTATTTTTAATATTTTATGCCTATTCTTTTTTAAAGATTGCAAGATATAGTGACATGATGGCAGAAATATTAGTGACCATTACATTAAGAAACTTTGAACAGCTACAAACTAAAAGAACAGCACCAGATTTTCACTATATTACCTTAATCATAGGTGATGCAGATAATCAACTGGTTTTTAAGCACAAAATTATGTAAGTGTAAAAATTTCTACTTCATTTTATTTCTAAGTCTATAGCATAAAAGAAAAAAATCCACTGAGTAGAAAAAGTAATACAATCACTGTAGGATTAATTAAATTAGATTTTTCTGATGCTATAATGGGGTAGTTTTTCTTTTTGTCTTTTAAAGAAGATATTAACATTGAGTTTGTTGTTTTAGATTATTATATTTAGTACTATAATGAACAAAGTTGGGAAAAAGTGAATAGGTAACCTTTAGGAGTATCTATAGTCCACTGTTGCTGAATTTCCTTAATTGTTGCTTTTCTTCAGTCATTCGTGATCTTACTACTCACTTCAAAGTATATCTTTTATTTCAACATTTAAATCTAACAAACTACTATAGCTTTATTATAGGATCCAGCCAACCAGATCATATATATAAAGGAGGTACTTCCCTTATGCCTAGTTCTTTAGCATGCCATTCTGTAATTTTCATTTGAGTTGTTTTTTCTAATATTGCTCTTTTTTCCAAGATGTCATAAACTCTAAGGATATCAATTATAGCTATAGCTAATATTTTTTGAGCAATTAGTAAGTTCCAGGTATTTAATTATTTAATCTTTGTAGGGGACAAATGCTATTATTATTTACATTTTATAGAAGAAAGTGAGGCCAAGAGAATTTAATTAGTTTGTTCAAAGACATATAGATACTTTGAAGTCTAGATTTGAACCCAAGAATTCTGACTCCAGAGCCTATGCTCCTAATCATATTATTGTATGTACTTGTAAATTCAGGAATGGCAGTGACTCTAAAATGGGAATGTCCTAATTGTTGCTAGTGTATAGAGAATACCTTCCTAAAATGTCCCATGCAAGGTTCCTAAAGAAACTGCAGTGACTGATAGGATATCCCTTTCACTGATAATTATGTTCCTGTAACTAACCATGGCACACTTATAGAGAATATTCTATCCTATATAATAAAAGGCTAATATGCAAATCTACCAAACAGTAGAACAACCAGCCACTATGTTACACATTGACCACCAGGGGCCAGATGCCCCCTGGTGGTCAGTGCACTCCCACAGGGGGAGCGCCGCTTAGTCAGAAACCAGGCTCACAGCAGCCTGGTGGTGGGAGCCTCTCCCACCTCTGCAGCAGCACTTAGGCCCGATCCCCACCCAAGCCAACAGTTGGACATCCCCCGAGGGCTCCTGGACTGCGAGAGGACACAGGGTGGGCTGAGGGGACCCCCCCCTCCTGAGTGCATGAATTTTGTGTACTGGGCCTCTAGTATCATTATACAAATCTTTATTCTCTCTGACAACAAAATCTAATGACAACCTTAATTATATAAGACTAAAATAAGTTCAGTCACAAAATTGGTTGTTGATTTGTTTGTGGTGTTATTAAATATAAACTATTTTAGATCAATCTTATACTATTGAAGTTCTCATAAAGTCATGTAATTTATATGTAGCTATTTTTACAGTGATAGTGATTAAGGAATAAGCTCATAGGTTATTGATAGCAACAATATATCCAGGTGGCCTGAAGTGAGTCATTGCAACTTGGAATCAGCTGTTGGGTCAATGTCCAGTTAAGAAAATTATAATGACATTCCAGTTCCTCTTACAAGAATCTGGGGAAAGTAACTTTCAAAACTGACTTCAGTTTACTACCAGATAGGATATATCTTAGGAGCAATCAGCTCTTGAAGATTACCATATTATTTTATTTAGTGTTCAGATTATTAATTAAATGATACATTAATTAAAGTACTCTATTTCAGGGATTCTGTTTTGCTAAAAGCTGGAAATTGGACTAAGAAGATTGATGTAAAGAGAGCTCTTCAATCTGAAGAACTTAGCATAAATCTAATTAGTTCTGACTTTGGTAAGTTCATTGAAGGAATGAAGACATGAGTGTAAAGAATATTATATCGTTTACAAATTATTGCCTTTATGCTGTAACAAAACAATATATGTCAATGATATTATATAAAAGAATTAATTTAAGTAACATGAATCATTTTAAAGGGAAATTTTATGTAAAAGATAGCATAGACTAGAAAAACAAAATTAAATTTTTATTTGTTCATTTATACATATTTTATTTTCCAAGATAGGTAAATATCAATTATTATAGGAAATTGTTTTTATTTTTATGCTAATGCTTAAATTTTCATTTTAAACTTTTTTCTTTGCATTTCTCATTTCTGGGTTTATTAGACTTTTTAGTTCAAAAGGTATAAAAGCATAAGAGCTACAAAAACAAATAAGTGATCTCATATAGGGATTTACAGTGGTACCTCGAGATACGAGTTTAACTCATTCCGTAACCTTAAGGCGTGGGAAACTATGAGATGCTCCAGTCTCGGTAAACTGGTGGGTCGTGTGCAGCCGGCCGATCCACGTGATTACTCCTCTCTCAAATGTTGCTCGTATTTCAAAGCAAAAATCGCTTGCTCGAAGGCTCATTTCTCAAAAATCCCCAATTGTAGCATACGAGATTTTTGAGATATGAGCCGTGGAGTGAGCGATTTTTGCTTTGAAATACAAGCAACATTTGAGAGAGGAGTAATCGCGAGGATCGGCCGGCTGCACACGACCCACCAGTTTACCGAGACTGGAGCGTCTCATAGTTTCCCACGCCTCAAGGTTACGGAACGAATTAAACTCGTATCTCGAGGTACCACTGTACTTAAATTAGAGGCCCAGCGCACAACATTTTTGCACTCGGGGAGAGGGTCCCTCCGCCTGGCCTATGCTCGCTTACAGTCAGGAAGCCCTCAAGGGATGTCTGACTGATAGCTTAGGCCCGCTCTCCCAGCAGGGAGCGGGCCTAAGCCATCAGTCAGACATCCTTAACATTTCCTCGGAAGTGGGAGAGGCTTCCGCCACTGTCTCTGTGCTCACCAGCCATGAGCCCAGCTTCTGGCACCACCAGGGGCATTGAGCATCTGCCCCCTGGTGGTCAGTGTGCATCATAGTCACTGGCCATTCTGCTATTCAGCCAAAACTGGCTCTCTTTCCCCAGAGGGATCCTGGATTGTGAGAGGGCACAGGCCAGGCCGAGGGACCTCACTGGTGCATGATCGGGGCTAGGGAGGAACTTGGGAGGTTAGCCATCCGGGGAAGGACCGTGGGAGGGCTCCAGAGCATGTCTGGCCTGTCTTGCTTGTCCCAATCTGCCGGACCCCAGTAGCAAACTAACTTACCAGTTGGAGCATCTGCCCCCTGGTGGTCAATGCACATTAAAATGACTGTTCAACTGGTTAACTGTCTGCGCCCTGGTGGTCACTACACATCATAGGGAGTGGTTGAGCAGCCTAAGCATATCATTAGCATATTACTCTTTGATTGATTAGATGACCAGACACTTAGCATAATAGGCTTTTATTATATAGGATAATCACTTATATGCTTTTTCCCTTTTTCCAGTTGGACTTGATATTCAGCGAAAATTTACAGTCTTTTACTTAGAACCCAAGAGGCTTGGAAATCAAATAATTATACAAAAAAAGTCAGTAACAGAGATTTCCCATTCTAAAGATTCAGATAGGTCTACTGTAGCAGAACCCAATAAAGGTAAGTAGCTATATATATTCTTGTTTTGCATTAAAGCAAAGATGGCTGCAGAGGAATATAAGTGTAGATTCATGGTTGACAGAATACAGGAATAAGAAAAAATGAGGAGCCACTACTAAGTATGTGATTTATTTTTGTAGTAATGACAGTGTTTTGGAATTAAATTATGGTGGTAGTAGTACAACCTTGGGAATATATTAAAACAGAATTGTATACTTAAAGGAATGGATTTTATGGTATGAATTATATTTTAATTTAAAAATCAATTGCATTATTATATACCATTCAAATAAAAGAGATAGAAATAATAATTTTAAAACTACTATTAAAAATTACATCAGAAATCTCAAATACCTAATAATACAGTAGCAAAATGTATTCAAGACCACTACATAAAAACTAAAAATCATTACTATAAGAAAATTAAGAAAAATATAATTAATTGAGTGATATACCACTTTAGGGATTAAAAGATTCAATATTATTAAGAGGTCAATTGTTTCCAAAGTAATTTTTAGATTTAATGCAATCCCAATACTAAAAGGTTATTTTTCCGTGAAACAATATACTGATTATAAAATTCATGCAAAAATTCAAAAGAATAGGAATAATCAAGATAAACTTGAAGAAGAAAATATAACTGTACAATTTAATTTATTAGATAGCAGGACCTGTTATTAAATAGTAGGTATTGAAAGTGACATAGGCATAGAGTAGATACATTAATCAGTGGAATAGATTAGAGTCCAGAAATGGACCTACAGATGTACAGTTACTGATTTATGACAAAATCAGTGTCTTGACCATGACCTCAGACTCTACATAAAAATTATTTTCAAATATATAGTTGATTTAAAGTAAAAGGAAAATAATAAAACCTTTAGAAATAAGTAGATCTTCAAGACCTTGGAGTAGGTTGACTTCTTAAATAGGACACAGAAAGTGCTAATTATAAAAACATTTGATGAATTTGACCATGTTAAAATTAAGAACAAGACACCATCAAGAGAGAAAGGCAACCACAGAGTGTCAGAAAAAATTGTACTACATATATCTTGTTATGGACTGATAACCAAAAATTTGTATGTTGAAGTTCTAATCTACAATACCTCAGAATTTGTCTTTATTTGAATAGGGAGTCTTTAAAGAAGTAAGTAAAAATGAGGTAATTAGTTGGGCCTAATCCAATATGACTGGTATCCTTTAAGAAGAGGGAATTAGGACATAAACACACACAGAGAGAAGACCATATGAAGACCTGGTTTTAAAATGGTTGGTGCACTCTGCTACGACTAAAAAATACTAAACCCTTTTTGTTGTTGTTAATCCTCATCCAAAGATATTTTGCCCATTGCTTTTTAAAGAGAGTAAAAAGGAGGGAGGGAGAGAAAGGGGGAGAGATAAAGAAACACCCATGTGAGAGGGACACTTTGATAGGTTGCCTCCTGCATGTGTCCAACCAGGGATCAAACCTGCAATGGAGATACTTACTCTTGATGAGGAATCAAATCTATAACCCTTAGGTCCGAGATCCAATGTTCTAACCACTGAGATCACCAGCCTGGGCTACTTCTCTTTATACTCTTTGGTGTATATGAGCAAAATCAAGAACTTCAATTCAGCAATATAATCCTTTCCTTAATAAATAAATAACAAAATTATAGTATAATATTTGACAAGAAATGAAAAGATGTTCTTATTTTATATAATAAAAGGTTAATATGATATGTACTGACCATCAGGGGCACTCAATGCAGGAGTTGCCCCCTGGTGGTCAATGTAATCCCACAAGGGGAGCACCGCTCAGCCAGAGCCAGGCTTTTAACTGGAGAAACGGCTGCAGTGGTGGGAGCCTCTCCCACCTACATGGCAGTCAGACATCCCCTGAGGGCTCTCGGACTGTGAGAGCATGCAGGCCAGGATGAAGGACAACCCCAAGGCACGAATGTTGTGCACTGGGCCTCTAGTTAATAAATAAAATCACTCTATGCATAAATCTATGATTAACATAAATCAGAAACTGCAAAAGTCTAAGTAATATTTTAACAATATTAATTCCAGTGGCTTATGTAC
This sequence comes from Lasiurus borealis, assembly GCA_004026805.1. Taxonomy (NCBI): domain Eukaryota; kingdom Metazoa; phylum Chordata; class Mammalia; order Chiroptera; family Vespertilionidae; genus Lasiurus; species Lasiurus borealis. The sequence continues at coordinate 20,154 of PVJN01029243.1, read as the reverse complement.
AGACTAAATTATTTGAATTTAAAATTAGGATATGAGGCTAAGTTTCTCATGGGTGCCACTATTTCAATTTCTTTCTCTGATTTTTTTTAAGCAACTGACCTTGTTCCAGCAACCATAATTGGCCCTGTTAAAATAATTTTAAGTGTTTTGCTTAAGTACATTTTTAGTTGACATTAATAAATTTATTTTATGGAGAAACCAAGATAGCGGCATAGGTAAACACCTGAACTTGATGCCTTGCACAACCACTTCAAAACTAAAACTAAAAGACAAAACAGATATCATCCAGAACCACAGGAAGGCTGGCTGAGTGGAAATTCTACAACTAGAAGGAAAGAAAAAAGCATACTGAGACTCAGAGGAGCTGTGGAAGTAAAGTGCAGAGATACAGAGGTGGGTGCAGAAAGGGCTAGCAACTGAGTACATGGCTTTCTTTTTTAATCGGGAGGGAGAGACAAGCTCCCGACTAAGCTGAACTCCAGTACCGGGCAAGACTCTGGGGACCCAGACTCATAGGGGAGAAACAGGACTGTCTGGCATCAGATGGAACTCAAGGGCGGCTTTCTCTCAGCAGTGGTTGCAGCAATTACTGAGGAATACTGAGACCCGGAGGCCTCTTAGGGTAGGGCTGATGGTCACCCATTGCTGTTTGCTCTGCCCTGCGACCCTGCCCCACCCACACTGTGCGCAGAGGCTTTTGCATATGAATGGCCTGGTCCTTTGAATTCTAAACTTACCTAACAAACTATAGCTGAGTCAGAGAGATTCAGAACATCTAAAAGAAGGTCCAAGGCCCCATAGCAGCATGCATAGCTGGGCCTCATCTGCGCACCTCCAAAACCCAAATAAAGAATAGGAATCAGCAGATCTCTCTGTAGCTCTCGCTGGGTGGCCCTTAGTACCTCCTTGGAGATCCAAGAGCCAGTGTACCCAGTGGTCAGAGTGGGACCATCCAGATTACAACTCCTCAGACTCAGTGAGCACCAAAGCCCCACTGACACAAGTCTTGCCTCATAAGGGTGTCTCCAGCACAGAAATTCTCCCATCATAGACAAAGCTGATTCTCACAACCAATTGGCCTGGAAGTCATTTCCTCCCAATCATACCAACAACAATCAAGGCTTAACTGTAATAAGACTGTGCACACAGCACACAAAGGGGTGCACCAAGAGTGTCCACCTCAAGTAATTGGGGAGGCTGAGCCACTGGCCTTATAGAACACCTAGCACACAAAACCACTCTACCAACTTAGGGAAGCAGCCAAAATGTGGAGATAAAGAAACAGGTCATAAATGAAAGAAGTGGAGGATATAGAGTTCAAACCCACGGTTATAAGATTTTTCAAGAGTTTCTTAGAAACCATCAATAAATTTAGTGAGACCCTCAAGACTCTGAAAAAGGCCCAACTAAAAATTAAGCATATACTGATTGAATAAAGAATAATATATTAATATACAGAGATCTAACAGCAGACTAGGGGATCGCAAGAATCAAGTTAAAGATTTGAAATATAAAGTAGCAAAAAACATAACTGGAAAAGCAAAAAGAAAGATGAATCCAAAAATGTGAAGATAGTGTAAGAAGCCTCTGGACAACTTCAAGCATACCAACATTAGAATTATGGGGGTGCCAGAGAAGGGAGAGAGCAAGATATTGAAAATCTATTTGAAGAAATAATGACTGAAAACTTCTCCCACCTGGTGAGAGAAATAGACTTACAAGTCCTAGAAGCACACAGAACCACAAACAAAAGGAATCCAAAGAGGACCACACCAAGACACATCATAATTAAAATGCCAAGAGCAAAAAACAAAGAATATTAAAAGCAGCAAGAGAAAAACAGTTACCTACAAGGGAGTACCCATACGACTGTCAGCTGATTTCTCAACAGAAACTGTGCAGGCCAGAAGGGAGTGGCAAGAAATATTTAAAGTGATGAATAGCAAGAACCTACAACCAAGATTACTCTACCCAGAAAAGCTATCATTCAGAATTGAAGGTCAGATAAAGAGCTTCACAGATGAGAAAAAGCTAAAGAAGTTCATCACCACCAAACCAGGATTATATGAAATGCTGAAATTCTTTAAGAAGAAGAAGAAAAAGGTAAAGATAAAAATTATGAACAACAAATACATATCCATCAACAAGTGAATTTAAAAATCAAGTGAATAAAAAAATCTGATGAACAGAATAAACTGGTGAATATAATAGAATCAGGGGCATAGAAAGGGAGTGGACTGACAGTCCTCCAGAGGGAGGAGAAGGGAGGGTATGGAGAGGTGAGGGAAGAGACTGAACAAAAATTGAAGGCTTATGGATAAGGACAGTGCTTGGGGGGGGGGGCGGTAAAGGCATGGGGTGGGGTGAGAACTGGGTGGATAGGAGCTATGGAGGGGAAAAGAAGAAAAATGTAATAATCTGAACAATAAAGATTTATAAAAAAATAATGACAAATATTTATTTTACTTCAAGTACTTGTAACTGGGGGCTTTAAAAACATACATTAATTATATGTAATTTAACATAACATGTGACAAAACTAAAAATATGAATTTCAGATTATGATAGTGTTGAAATATGCAATATCTTTACAGTATATCTGAGAGTACAGCTTATCTTAGGTCAGTTATCTCTTTGAACCTTATTTTTTGAGTTATCAATCTGTATAAGCTTTTGTATGTTAAGACAAATTCAGACAATTTGCAGGCTATAGGGACTATAGTAGAAGCAGGGAAGCATTTAGATTTCCTAAGTGCCATTTCTAACAGAAATATAGTAAAAAGTTTTTGTCACTTAGGTGATATCCATATACTATAATTCTATAAAAACACTGGTATACAGTCTTAATTCCAGACAAGACTTGCCAACACAGCCTTGAACTTTTGGGGAGTCCCTGAACCTCTAATTAGACTCTCATGTCCTACTTAGTTTTCACCACTGGAACAAATGTGTGTAGTCATTGTGCACCATCTTGTGGTAACGTTTAGAAATGCATCTATTAGAAATCCTTGGGTTAAGGGATGAAGCATTCTCTATCCTTTATTGTGAAGCAGCCATTTCTTCCTACTCTTCCAACTCCCAAAACAGTAGATTCTTTTCCTAAATAAAGTAAATGCATTTTCTGTGGATAACTAAGGCAGCATTTTAACTAAGAAGGCAGGGTGGTTGATTGATCAGGCTCTGGAATTAGACTGCCAGAATTAGAGTCTCAAATTTGCTATTTATTATCTGTATAGTCCTGAGTGTGTTACTTAACCTCTGTATGAATTAATTTTCTCCTATGTAAAACAGAGCTATAATATGACTGCCTTATAGACAGACAGCCAAGGATGAAGAGTCACTTGAGGAAAATCTGGAACATATGGAAAAAAGCCCAAAATAAAACAGAAATTGGATGAAAGAGCAATACGATATTTCAGGAATATAATAAAATGTAATATAAACTAATTAGTAATCTTAGAGAAATTAAATATTACATTGCAATCATAAAACAGAATACGATGCCATTAAAAAAAGCTATTAATAAGAGTGAGTACAAGGAAATAAAAACTATGATTGAAAAAAAATAGCCTAGGAGAACCAAGATGGTGGCATAAAGTATATGCCTATATGTGCTGCCTCTCACAACCACACCAAAACTACAACTGAAAGACAAAACGACTATTCCCCAGAACCACGGAAAAGCTGGCAGAATGTAAGTTCTATAACTAGAAGGAAAGAAAAAAGTGCATTGAGACCTTGTAGGACATGCAGAGGCTCAGAAAGGCAGAGGTACAGAGACACGCATGAATTGGGCTGGCGTGCATAGGTTTCTTTCAATTGGGAGGGAGTTACCAGTTCTGACTGCTCTGAACTCGTTTCTGGTGAGATTCTGGGGACCTAGACTCATACAGGGAGAAACTGGACTGTCTGCCATTGGGTCGGAAAGTGAGGGTGGCTGTCTCGCTGAGGTGCACACAGGAATCGTTTACTGCTCTGGGACACAGGACACAGAACAGAACGTGGAAACACAGAGATACAGAGAGGGCTGACTAGCAGCCATCGCTGTTTACCATGCCCTAGTGATTCCCTGTTTACCATGCCCTCAGGTGATTGGGGAAGGTACTGGGCCATAAAGGACAACTAGCACACAAAGTCACTCCATCAACACAGGGAATCAGCCAAAATGCAGAGACAAAGAAAGGTGTCACGAATGAAAGAAATGGAGCAAAGTGAATGGTTGGATATACAGTTCAAAACCACATTTATAAGGTTACTCAAGAATCTTCTACAAACTGCGAGAAACTTAGTGAGACCTCTGAAAAATGTAGTGAGACCTTCAAGGATCTTAATGAGAATCTCAAAAAAATGGAAAATGACCAGTCAGATATTAAGCATACACTGTCTGAAATAAAGAATAATATATAGAAATCCAACAGCAGATTAGAGGACCCCAAGAATCAAACCAAAGATTTGAAATATAAGGAAGCAAAAAACACCCAACCAGAAAAACAAAAAGAAAAAAGAGTCCAAAAATGTGAAAATAGTGTAAGGAGTCTTAGGACAACTTTAATCATACCAACATCAGAATTATGGGGGTGCCAGAAGAAGAGAGAGAGCAAGATATTGAAAACCTATTTGAAGAAATAATGACTGAAAACTTTCCTTACCTGGTGAAAAAAAATGGACTTACAAGTCCAGAAGTGCACAGAACCCCAAACAAAAGGAATCCAAAGAGGACTATACCAAGACACATCATAATTAAAATGTCAAGGGAAAAAAACAAAGAGAGAATCTTGAAAGCAGCAAGAGAAAAACAGTTAGTTACCTACGACTATCAGCTGATTTCTCAACAGAAAGTATGCAGGCCAGAAGGGAGTGGCAAGAAATATTCAAAGTGATGAATAGCAAGAAACTACAACCAAGATTACTCTACCCAGCATAGCTATCATTCAGAATTGAAGGTCAGATAAAGAGCTTCAGAGATAAGAAAAAACTAAAGGAGTTCATCACCACCAAACCAGGATTATATGAAATGCTGAAGGGTATTCTTTAAGAAGAGGAAGAAGAAGAAAACAGTAAAGGTAAAAATTATGAACAACAAAGTGATAACAAATACATACCTATCAACAAGTGAATCTAAGTGAATAAAAAATCTGATGAACAGAATAAACTGGTGAATATAATAGAATCAGAGGCATAGAAAGGGAGAGGACTAACAATTCTCAGGGGGAAGTGGGTGTGTGGGGTGGGGGAAGAAATTGGACAAAAATCTTACACCTGTGGATAAGGACAGTGGCGGAGGGTAAAGGCATGAGGTGGGGGGTGGGGAATCAAGTGGAGGGGGAACATCTGTAATAAACTGAACAATAAAGATTTATTTTACAGAGAGGAAGGGAGAGGAATAGAGAGAAACATCAATCAGCTGCCTCCTGTACACCTCCCACTGGGGATGTGCTCGAAACCAAGGTACATGCCCTTGACTGGAATCGAACCTGGGACCCTGCAGTCCGCAGGCCAACGCTCTATCCACTGAGCCAAACTGGTTTTGGCTAAAGATTTATTTTAAAAATTGTTTTAAATAAAAATAAATGCAAAAAAGAAAAACAAAAGAAATAAAAAAGGCCTAGTTCGAGGGCCAAAAGATAAGTCAGTACAAACTAAATGAAAGCAAAAAGACAAGGAGACAAAAAATAAAAGACAAAGGGGATAACCTAGGGGTCTGATGGCTGACTAATAAGTTTACCATAAAGAGAGAAGAAACAAATCAGAAGCCATAATTTATGAAACATTTGTAGATTTTAAATGAAATAAATCTGCACCTCAAAAAGACTTAGTGCTAGTTAGGGTGAATGAAGAAAGATACACAAAGGAGGCTTAATTGTAACATTTCAGAACATCACGAATAAAGAGAAAATTATAAATGCTTCCAAGGAACAAAAATTAAAGTTGTGTTCGTCTTTTTACTAGCAACACTGGATGCTGGGAGACAAATAGACTTAAAAATGCAGGGGAAAATGATTTTGAACCCTGTGTCCTATGCCCAGCCAAACTTTTAATTAAGTTTGAAAGAAAAATAAATATATTTTTAATACATTCAAGGATTCAGGAAGTTTAACTGTCACACATCATGCTGAAATTGGTTTGGCTCAGTGGATAGAGCGTCAGCCTGCGGACTGAAGGGTCCCGGGGTGGATTCTGGTCAAGGGCATGTACTTGGTTGCGGGCACATCCCCAGTGGGGGGCGTGCAGGAGGCAGCTGATCGATGTTTCTGACTTTCCCTCTCCCTTCCTCTCTGTAAAAAAATCAATAAAATATATATATATATATATATATTTTTTTTTTTTTTTTTTTTTTAAATAACTGTCACGCATCCTTTCTCGGGCAGTTTGGGGATGAGCACAAGAAAACAAAGCAATTAACCAAGAAAGGAAAAGTCAAAGAATCTAGGAATAGTAGAGTCAGTCCAGGAGTTTAATGAAAGGAAGTTTCAAGATGACAACTTTAGGATAGACCTAGATTGCATTAGGAGGAAGGTGGAGGCCTCTAGAAAAGAAATATCTATAAAGGGAGAGTAAATGGTGAAGTGTTTCCATATATTTGTCTTTATCTTTGAAATATTAAATGAACGGGCAGATATTGCTGGACTAAAAGGAAGGCAGTTCAACTTAAGGGACAGCAATATACTGCTCAAGGAAGAAAAGCACTCCACTTAATTCTCCTTAAAATATATTTTTATCTTCTATATATCTCTCAAATCAGTTCATTCTTTGTATTTCTCCCACCACTTAGATGAGTCACTTTTTATATTTTTGCTTAAATGACTGCAGTAAATTAACTAGTTTTATTTATGTATTTATTATATTTTTAATTACAGTTTACATTCAGTATTTTTCTGTATTAGTTTCAGATGTACAGTATAGTTGTTAGATAATACTTTATAGAGTGGTCCTTCCAATATTTCAAGTACCCACCTGACTATATACATAGTTATTAAAATATTATTGGCTATATTCCCTATTCTACAATTCACATCTCTGACTATTTTGTGATTACCAATTTGTATTTTTTCACCCAACCTCAACCCTTCTCCCCTGTTATCCATCAGCCTCTTCTCTATATCTATGAGTCTGTTTTGTTTGTTTTTTAGATTCCACATGTAAGTTAACTAGTTTTCTTGCATGCACTCTGTCCTCTCTCAAATCCTTATTGTACACAATAGATTGATTTTTTTTTCAAAATGCAAATTCAATTATGTCCCTTCTTTGGTTAAAACACTTCAGTGGCTCTCCATACCTTTTAGAAATAGAAGATTCAAAACATTAACAGGTACCATACTGTCAGGTGGTCAATCAGTCCCTAAGTAGCAGTGTGGTGACAGCTGCTATGTAGACTTGCCTCACCTCCATAGAATTGGCTATTTAAGGACACAAGAGACCCAAATAGAGTTAGACAGTTTATTACTTAGACAGTAAAACAAGATTAGCAAGATATCAACTACTTGCTGGGAGGAGCCAGGTGATGAGAATGATAGGCTGCTTTGTTTTTAAAGAGTCAACCCCAGGGTGCAGTTAAGTGGTTTTATAGCTTGCAGCTGTACCTGAAAGGAGTAAGGTAAAAGTCTTTATGCCTTACTGGAACCAGAAGGTAGATGAAAACTGCCAAGATAGCCTCCTTCAAGCTAAGAAGGCAGATGAAAAATGACCTTTTAACTTCTCACAAGACTGCCTATCTTGACATGGCCCAAATAGAATCAGAGGGTGTTCAGTAAATAGTTGAACCTTGCCTGTATGGCCTATGTGCAGTTGCCAAGGTGGAGCTGTTTCCCTACAAACACAGGTTGGCCTTTCGACTACAGTTTCATCTCTTATACTCTCTCTTACCTGAGCTCAGCCACATTGACCTTTCAGTTTCTCAGTGCTTTCCCTGTCATAGAGCTTTTGCACCTGTTATTCCCTCTGTCTGAAACACTCTTTCTCCTAGTTTTTTTTTTCCTTGTTAACTCCCACTTTTACTCCTCAGTCCAGTTGTAACTTTCTTAAGGAACTGACCAGGACAGATCCCCCTGTTAATAAATAGCATTGTACCCCTCTCTTTATAGAATTCAGAACAATTTTAACGTTATAATTACTATGTAATCTTTAATTAATATAATAGTAGTAATAACATATACACTGATATATTTATACCTTGATTTGTACAGTGCTTTTACATATTTGATTTTATCTTTTCATCTCTGTGAGGTAAACAGAACAGGTATTATTTTTAATCTTTATTTTTTACAGATAACAGCCCATATTAGAACTCATGTTCTCTTACTCTAGTTTAGGATGCCCTATACTTTTCCACAGTGTTTTTTTTATGTAAATACATTAAATATAAGGCAGCATATAGTAAGCAGAGAGGGACAAAGAAAATGCCATAGGTGCTTAAAGGAAAATAAAATCAGATGGGGTGATTAGGATAGAGCTCCATGATATAGTTGTGGTTTGAATTGGCCTTGTTAATAAAAGAAGTAGGGTAAAACTTTGCAAGCCATAGCCGTCCTTGTAGAGTATAATGTCAAAACCTTTAAACCAAAGATTGCTGGAAGCACACCTGTATTTGAAGAAATTTGGTGTTGAAGAGCATAGCAGTGGCAGAACTGTGAGTCATCTCAGGGAGTTGAAGAGTTTGAGGATTTCCATTAGTGCTGGGTGATTCTTAGAAGGGTTTAGAGAAAGCAGGGGTCAGTTCTGTATAGGGTGCTCCCAGAAAGTGGAGTGTTGGATATCTGGGTATTTTTTATTTTGGAGATGGAAGGATTAAAGAAAGAGTAGTCATTTGTGTCAGCCAGAAGAGGGGGATGTTTAGTTATTTTTGTGGTTCTTGAGGATTCTCACTAGTATCTCCAGTTTTAGAAATAATGGCACTGTAGTCTTATCTCTGTCTTCTATAGTCAGTATGGCCTTATCTGAGTATTGTTTATATTCTTCCAAAGTTGTTTATATTCAGTTGAGAACAATATTTTCCTCTATTAGCTTCCAGTTGCCAGAGATGTTTTATTATTTAATCGGTACCCAATACATTGACCTGCTTAGCCCTCAAAGTGTCTGGCCAGTTGCCTCATATGGTGGTGAGCAGGTTATTCATTTACTCTAGGGCACTATACGTACACAGTATTATCATTGAAAAAGGTTGATGAAGCAAAGACACTAAAAATGAAGAATAAAAAGTCAAGAAAGGTTGTAAAGTTTTCAAATCTCTTTACTATTTATATTTTTAGTTCACTTAAAATCTATGCTCTAGCAAAAGTAAACTAATTTTATTTCTACCATTTGTAGTTTGCTGCCTTTGGATAACATGTCCTTCCCCTGGAACATCTCCCTTTGTTCCCCTTCTCAAGTCCAGATCCTTTCTGTCCTTCAAGGACCAGTTCAAATGTTTTTCCCTTCCTCCTTGTTACTATTGAGAGCTAAGATCAAGAAAAAGCCTATTTAAAATATAATCCTATCTAATAAAAGAGTAATATGCAATTAACTGTCACTCTGTGACAAAAATGGCAGCCACAAGATGGCGGTGTCCAGTCCTTTCTGTCCCACCGCTGAAGTGTTTGGGCCTGTTGGCCCAGCCAGTGGTCACAGAGACCAAGCAGAGAGGTGGGATCCCCTGCTGCAGCTGGAGTGTTTGGGCCTGTCCACTAGCCAGGGATCGTGCGGGATCCACCCACTCCAGTAATGCATCATGCCTCATTGCTCTGCAGTCTCTGGAATGTCTGGGGTTGAGTAGTGAGGCTAGAGTGTTTAGACCTGTCAGCCAGCCAGGGGTCCATGGGATCCACCCACTCCAGTAACCGGGTCATGCTTCACTGCTCTGTTGCCTCTGGAGTGTCTGCAGCTGAGCAGCGAGGCTGGAGGGTTTGGGCCTGTTGGCCTGGCCAGAGGACACGGGGACCAAGGGGAGAGGCGAGATCCGCCCACTCCAGCGGTAGATCTAGCCTCACTGCTCCCCAGCCTCTGGAAGTGTCTGGACTTTCAGCCCCTTCCTGAGGGTGGATGCTGCTTCCAGGGGGCAGTGGGCAGAGAGTTGACTCTGGGTCTTTTGGCACAGGGCGACTTGATGCTGTGTTTTATTTTGTGCTGGCCCAAACTTTGACAGTAGGGAGAAGAAAGTCCCTCAGCCAGAATCAGCCATTGGTCAGACAGCTCTCAGTGGCCTGATAGCCATCTGATAGCAGGCAGGAGGAACTCCCACCCCTAGAGAATCAGCGGTTGGTCAGACAGATCTCTGCCACCTGACAGTCAGGACTCTCACTCACCTGACAGCAGGGAGGTGGGACTATGTCTAAACATCTACTAGTGATACAAGGTAGCTCTGCAGCTGAAAAAAGCCAGTGTTATCAACAGATAATGTCTGAAGACCAAGGTGCATCTGATTTGAAGGCAGACAGGCAAGCAGTTGGGAGCCAGCAATCCTGGATTGTTAAAGGGATGTCCGACTGCCTGTTTAGGCCCGATCCCATGTCCGAGCCTAAACAGGCAGTTCGATATCCCTCATGGGGTCTCAGATGGCAGAGGGTGCAGGCTGAGCTGAGGGACACCCTCCCCTCCGTGCACAAATTTTGTGCACCTGGCCTCTAGTAAGTGAATAAATTGCATATTCAGATATAGTAATTCTAGTTTGGGGGATCAAGTTGGAAGCAATCTCTCCTTTCTATGAATTTATATAAAATTTCTCATACCCCTAAAGCACTTTTTTCTAACATCTATTAAATAATGGTGGTGTCCTATCTCCTAGCAGCTATAGTGATGGCATCAAAATTCCATGAGGTTTGCTTCTTTCCTAGTTCTTCAGGCTTACATACAAAGCAGCACAAGTTTCAAAACTCCACCCTTATTCTTAACCTCATTCAGGACAAGAAGTGCTGATTTACTCTATTTCAGGAAAATTAACATAAGCTTATAGAAGGCTCAGTGCTGCTTGTGAAAAGCTGAGTTGCCACTAATAGTGGGACAGGCCTATTATCAAAACTATCTTTTTAAAAATTACATATTAAGTGGGTTAATATTAGAGGAAATGTAAAAAGTCATAGTCTTTTTGTATTGTTTGAAAGGAGAGACTGGTTATAACTTAATTATATTCATTGTAATAGATGTAGTAAAAATTGGTTTATCTTATATTAATTTAGAAATGACTACCTGCAGAAAACCTGGGAACCGAGAATGTAATCATCACTGTAAAAATAAACAGACTTGTGGACATGACTGCTGTGAGTTCCATAACACAAGTTTATTTCAGGTTTTAAAAATTGAAAGGTTTTTGATAAATAATAATTACATCCTAATTATGTGATATTTAAATTATGCATTATAATTTTCTTTCTCTTGTGGGCAACATGAAAAAAGTAAATATTAGATTAGAAATTTTAAAGAAACTTGGCTTTCTATGAACAATGCCTAAAGTTTAAAGAATCTATAATTTCTTTTGTTTTAGTATGAATGCTCTTCATTTTTTATTTTATTTTATTGTTTAAAGTATTACAAATAGTAGTACATATGTCTCCTTTTTTCCCCCATTGACCTTTCCCTGGCCTCCCCTATCCCCTGGCACATGCCCTCACCGCCACCCCCCACCCCAGTGTCTTGTGTCCATTGGTTTTGTTTAATATATATTTCTTTTCATAGGTAAAACTGGAGTTGCACAGAAGTCAGAAATGAAAGAGTCAGCAATTTCTTCATATTTATCTGATTTAAGAAACAGAAATGCTTTTTCATCTCTTCCTCCAGTTAAACGTCTCAAGGTTAGTTTTAATAGCATTTATTCCTTGTTCTGTAATTAAATATAGATGAATATTTCTTTACTAAGTATCAATTAAGTAGGTAGCCACAGTGTACTTGAGGGCTTGACTATTTATAACACTGTTTTTAAAGAAAAAAGTATTATAGTTCTTAATAATCAATCTGTAAGTACACATTTGGGACATATTTATAGACTCTTTCCTCATTCTTTTTTTGGGTGTTTTGTTTTGTTTTCAGAAAGGAGGGATATGTAGCTTGGCTTGGTTCAATTATTAAAACTAGACACTCTTGCCCTTTCCTGGCTTGGTCTATGCTGTATTGGGCTGGGAAGTCTGCATTGATTTTGATTCATTCACCTAGATGAGTACTGAGCAAGAGCCTCCCTTCCAACTAATGAAGAAACGGAAGTTCCTACTGCTGGATAGACTAGTCACTAGCAGACTTATTCTAAGCCTAAGTCATCATAGCCAGGGCAAAATAATGGGTTAGGCCACAAAATAATCAAGGTAAGAAAATGGCAGATTGGCTATTTCTTTTCTAGGGCTTGTATAAGAATAAAGATCCTAAGTCATGAGGATAAATCAAGAGAAATATTGGGAAACAGGGAGAGGCAGGCAGTTTGAAATGACTACCACTTGAGATAATTTTTTAGCTGCTCAAGTTTTTCCTTCCTTCTTTTCTTTCATATTTATTCCATGTTCTTTTTCTTTTCCTTTCCATGGTTGTTGAGCACCAAAAATATGCCAAGCACTATAATAAGTGCTAAGACACAATGGTGAATAAGACAGTTTTAGCCCTAGGTCTCTTAGAGCTTATAGTTGAGTGAAAGAGAGAGCTAAGTAAATAGGCTTTTCCAGGATAGTATGATAGGTAATTCTGTGGCAGAAGAGTAAGATAACTTGCACTTAGATAAAAAGTATATTCACTTCATACGTGATAGGTCAGGAAAATATTCCTAATAAACATGAGTGAGAACTAAACTATATATTGGCATAAGGCAAGTATGAAGAAGTGGGCACCAGGGTGGTGATAGAGAGTGATAGAAAAGTATTCTAGACATAGAGAATATGCAGTGTTTCAGAGCTGTGAAAGAGCTAGAGATCTCTTCAGTTAGAAAATTTAAGTAATACAATATGTCTGGACTTCAATTATAAGTGATGAGGGGAATGGAGAGAGATGAAGCTGGAAAAGTAAGTAGATGCTAGATGATAAACATTGCCTGGAGAGTCCAAGATGGCAGCATAGGTAAAAACCTACACTGCTGCCTCACACAACAATTTCAAAATTACAACTAAAAGACAGAACAGACATCATCCAGAACCACACGAAAGCTGGCTGAGTGGAAGTTCTACAACCAGAAGGAAAGAGAGGGGCTCACAGAGACCCAGAGGAGCTGCTAAAAGCTAAGGTACGGAGACACACGCTTGGAGAGAGTGGGTGCCAGAGTACCTAGCAGGCTTTCTTTGGTTTGAGGGAGATGGAGACTCTCAACGACATTGAACCCCTTATCCTACAACACTAAACCCCAGGTCCAGCCGAAACTCATGGGGGGAGTTTGGACTGTGAAAAGGGAGAAGTGCACGGAAATTTGGGGGAGTCGCACGGCACTGCGTGCAGAGGACCAACTGCTGATTGTGCCACTGGCTTTCACGAGTGGGCGGGAGACAGACCCTCCCAACTGCGCCACTTCTAACTCACTAAACCCCAGTTTCGGGCAAAACCCTGGGGACCCAGACTCATATGGTCCCAGAGCGCAGGGGAACTGGAGGGGCAGCAGTCTAGAGGCACTGCAAGAGCGCACACGCGCGTACGCAGAGGGACCGCTCCAGCGATTACCCAGTCAGGTGAGACCCAGGGGCCGTGGAGGGCATGGCCAACTGGAAGGTAAGGCGGTCCCTTAAGCTCTGAGACTCCACCCATCCCAAGCTCAACAGAGAGGCTTTTGCAGTTTTGCAAGTCTGGTATCATAAGGCTGAATCCAACACAGAAGTTCTCCCGGCATAGTGAAAATGCCGAGACAAGGGACGGGATTACAAACAAAAGAAATGGAGGAAAACAAACGACTGGATATCGAGTTCAAAACCACGCTCATAAGGTTTTTAAAGAATATCCTAGAAAAGTTGGATAAAGTTAGCGAGACCCAAAGGAGATGAAAAAGGACCAACTAGAGATGGAGAAGATCCAACTAGAGATGGAAAAGGGCCAACTAGAAATTAAACATACACTGACTGAAAAAAAAATACTATACAGAGACCTAACAGCAGACTAGAGGAAGGCAAGAATCAAGTCAAAAATTTGAAATATAAAGAATCAGAAAACACTCAACTGGAAAAGCAAGAAGAGAAAAGAATCCAAAAATGTGAAGATAATGTGAGGAGCTTCTGGGACAGCTTCAAGCATACCAACATCAGAATTGTGGGGGTGCCAGAAGAAGTGAGAGAGCAAGATACTAAAAACCTACTTAAAGAAATAGTGACTTCCCACATCTGGTAGATCATAAACATCTGTTTGCTGTTTTAAGGATTTGGACTTTATTCTGAAAGTATTGGGAAGTCACTGAAGGACTTTAATCAGGGACATGATCAGAATTGCATTTGATAAAGTTTAGTATGTATGCAATGTAGAAAATGGATTAGCAAAAGGAACATAAGGATTCATTAGGTGGATTTTACAATAATGCAAGCAAGATGACAGCCTAGTCTAGTGTAGTGGCAAGTAGCAACGGGGAGAAGTATAAAATATTTTCCATAGATAGAATCAACTAACTTGGTACTTAAATGAGAGAGGACAGAGGAGTAGTTAAAGATAATGCTCAACTTTCTGGCTCAAGCAACTGGGGAAAATGTAGGGCCTCACTGGGGTAGAAACTTTAAAGGAAAAGCAAGCTTGGAGGTGTAGAGACAATATAAGTTCAATTTGGGAAATAGTGAATTTAGAAGCCTGCAATATGTCTAACTAAAGTTTTTTTACAGATAGTCGAACAAAACTGTTTGAAAATTAGGAGAAGGAGCTAAGCTATAAATATAGATTTGAGAGTCATTCACATGTAGATAATCACTGAAGTCATGGGAGTAGATGAAATTTTTTAGAATAATGCCTAGTAAAGAACCTTGAAGAATATCTACATTTAAGAAGAGCCTAAGAAGGAAATATGATTTGAGAACTAGCCTGAGTTTCATAATTCATTGGTTTTTGGTCTTTATGTACCAGCAGGAATTTTACTATTTGGCTTATTTGTTAAAACGTATTGATATGAAATTTGTAGCTAAACTTTTTTTTTTCATTAATAGATGCAAATGAATAAATTTCAAAGTGTGGACCTTAAGAAGTTTGGTTTTACTCCAAAAGATTCTCTTCCTAGTATATCAAGGTACAAATATATTTGTAAAATATTCATAATAAACTCTCTGTTCTTCCAAGTAGTCATTTACCCAGAGAAGGGTGGTCACTACTGCTTTCAAATATAATAATTTTGTTACATAAGGTAATGACATCATAAGAGTTATATTATCTTTCAGACCCTAACTACTTAGAACTCTACAGTTAAAGAATAACAGTCATTGAATAATCTCTTCCCTGGGAAACTATCCATCCTATATGTCATTCTATCAGGCTCTCTCTGACTTCTAAATTTAACAGGACACAAGAGGATAGTTTTAAAAGAATTCATGTTTGTGTACAAAGTCTAATCTTTTCTATTTAGTAGTCCACTGTATATTAATACTCAGATTTATAAAATATTTTATAATTAAAAATGTTTACTTTTATATATTATGTCTTTTGCCCTTAACATGAGATATTTTTATTCTATTTTATAGATGAAATAACTGAAGCTCATATTCCAAGTTAATAACTCAGCATTCTTTACCTGTGTTTTGATGCCTAGATGGCAATAGTATATGTCATTTCCCATTCAGATAAGGGAATTTTATATGCAGGAATAATATTTAATATACTTAACTCATGTAGAACAGATACCAACATTACTTCAAAAGATCCTAGCTTTTTTTTTCTAGCAGAAAATAGCATTAGCAACAAATTTTTAAGGCTAATATATAGATAGCAGATAATCTACATATTTGGGGCATATAAAGATGACTAAGTAACTCTTGATTCCATTAAAACCTGTTTTTACCCTTTACTATCCAGGCTGGTTCAGTTTATCATAGAAATGATGGGTGAATGAACCATCCCTTTTTCTTTATTTATATGAATAAGTATTTTTCAGAGTCAGATTAATTTCATTATTTTCTTTAGAATTTTTACAGTTTTATTTATCTTTATAAAGGTCAGAATATTTAAATACACCTGGATTATCTATACTGGAACAGAGGGATCAGCATGAAATCTTTGCAAATGTTCAACAAGAACCATCTGATTATCAAGAAAAAGGTAAATTACCATTGATACTGACTTGAGAGAGAATATGATTTATCATTATTTTGGATTAAGTAATCTTAATAAAAAATCAACATCTAAAATCATTATAATTATAAATTTGGCAACATTTTTCTCTTGGGTTATTGAACAAATTTTAATTTCTTTGCGTCTGTTATTTCAGATGTTCTTACTATATCTGTCTTAGAGTTAAAAAAAAATCTTCCCTATATACTGTTGACTATTTTTATTTAAAGATAATATGAGAAAAAGCTGAGGAAAAAGGGGTTTCTGGGTACAGAAGGTATTAAAATGCTGAACTATTACTTTTATATATCTTTAGAATTATTTAAAATAATTTTGTATTTATAAAATTAGTCCTATTTTATAAAATGACTGTGTGACTTTGGAAAAATTATTTAATTTCTTTGGGCCTTGGCTTTAGAAATAAGAAATTAAATTGGATGACCTTTAATATCTCTAAAACCTATGATTCTTATAATTTCTGTGATATTCTTACAATTTCATATACCCAAGCAATGAGCCAACCAGTAGCTATGACATGCACCAACCACCAGGGGAAGACACTCAACCCCGGTGACTTGGCAGCTGGGGTTCTCGGGTGACACACCCAGAACCAGAGAGGAGGGATCTCGATTCCAGAATGCATCACCTTAAAACTGCCCTCTCACAACCTGGGACCCCTCAGGGGATGTCACAGAGCTGGTTTTGGCCTGATCCTTGCAGGCCAGGCCAAGGGACCTCACAGGTGCATGAATTCGTGCACCAGGCCTCTAGTAAGAATATAATCTAATTTGTAGGATATAGCTGGTGTATAATCTAGGTTTGCCTTTTATCTTTCTTTGTCATTAAATTAATGAGAAATGCATATACATTCTTCAATATTATTACTGGTTCATCATTAGTCTGGATTCTACCATTAAGAGCATCATTTGTCTGGGTCGTATTTAATAACCAGTCTGTTAAAACATGTGAGAAATAATCCTGGCCATAAAGTTATTTTTTCAGTAACTGTATGTAGAAATGATAAGTGTAGGGTTCTCTGAAAATAATTTCATGTGTATAGACTTGGTATCCACACTTTTCTATAAGCTGTCATGCTTCTTCTAGCCCTAATTTAAGATCTTAAGTAAGCAAGGGCTAGAGTACCCACCACTTCTTATGATACTATGATAACCATTAGGCCCTATATAAGATTAAGAAGAATGCCCTGACCTTACCTAGAGCATTTATCCAAGTTGTTTAAAGCCTGAACATCATTACAACATGCTTAGAAGGCATAAGATTTTCAACCCTCTTATTTTTATCTCCCTTCAATGTATAGCCCTCTTACTTACTCCTTATACTGCATATCAGAGTTTATCCTTCCCTGTACTTACTTTTATGTTGTTTTCACAGAGCTTTCCTACCTTTATTTCTTTTTACCCACTATTCCAAATCCAATTTATATATGATATAAAAGTCTCATCATGATACTTTAGCCTCCAATGTAACTGTTTTGCTTAATGCTACCCCCCTTTTTGAATTTAAAAAAATAAATTTTAAAAATAAGAGAGATAAGAAAACATCAGCGGTTGCCTGGAAATAGGGGGAATACTTGGGGTGATAGATCTGACTTCCTGCTTACACAACCAACAGATTGAACATTAAGGATGCTTTTACTGGATGTAAATGACACAATTTAAAGAAAAAAAAAAGATTAAAAGGATAAGAGCCAGAATGTGAAAAATATGGAAATTATGGTTTTCTCTTGTGGATAGTAAAATGTTACCATGGGTGTAAAGAAAGAAACAGTAAATGAGATATCTTCAATATACAAAAGGTTCTAAAATGTTTAAGAATATGCTTATTCAGAGGTAATATTTCTTTTTAGATTTATGATATGACTTGAAATTTTTCTTTTGGAATAAAAATGCTAGAAATAGTATTTTAAAATTTTATAATTTAAGGTGTCACAGATAATAAGGAAGGTATTAGAATAAGAGAGGGTTCTAAAATTAGATCTATAGAGCATTTACTGCAAAAATACATACACTTTAAATAAAAAAACTTTCTTTACAGTTCAAAATGCTATTTTTAGACAAAAATTCAAATTTTCTTGAAATACAAAAATGTAAATGTAACATACTACATACAATGTAACAAAATGTAACATAAACTACATTGAGCTAAAACTGATTGTAGTTGTTTTTACATAACTGGTATTTAGAAGCTCTTCGAATTCTATCCCTATATAAAAGTTAAGCAGAATTGTTTGGCACAACTCTCTCTTCGTGCCCTCCAACTGCACTGTGGGCCTGACAACTTTCCTTCTGGACATTTATGGTGTAGATGCATCAGGCCCTGCATCAGTATGTATCTTCAAAACCTCTGAAAGGTGAGGAGACTGAAGGCTGGGCTAATCCAGGATCCTCCTCACTAGATGGATTTGAAAAGCTTTTCATTTTGGGTTTAGGATTCTGCTTCATCATCACTTTCATCATCATTGTTATTCTCCTCCTCCTCTTCTCTCTTCTACTTAATTATTTTTAGATATATACTAGCTGGTATCTTCTTTGGTAATATGTCTGCAAGAAACTGGAAAGTTTCTGATTCCTCTGCAGTATTTGATAAAACATTGAAAGTGCTTTCTTTTATTTTCCACTGCCATGTCTGTAGGAATAGGTGGCTAGATATTGAACAAAGAGTTCCATAGCCTTACCCATGAGCGAGAGAGCTTCCTGGTTGATTCTGGACACCTTGGACAGTGCAAGCTCTTCATGATGACCCAGATGCAAGACAGGGGCAGTGACAAGAGGCACTGCTCCTGGCACTTGTCTCTGCCCATGACCACATCCACCATCTATCTGCCCCTCCCCTGCAACAACTACCCCCTCTTTTGAAAGATCTATATACTATACTCTAGCTCTGCCATTTAGTAGTTGTGTAACCTTTCATAGTATACTTATCCATTTTTCTTGATACCTTCATTTAACATTAAATGAGATAATGTAAGAAAAACTCTTATAGTATTTGGTACTATTATTACTAGTAATTGTGTAAATTATACTTTTCACACATCAGCCTTTGGTGACAAAACATATTATAAATCTATTCAAATACTGCTTTTAAGAACGTTTTTAGAAAAACAGCAAGTTTTACTATCTGTATTTTGATTTTAAAAAGGGAAAAAGAAAAATGTCAGGAATTTTATGAGAAAGCTTGTTGAATCATAAAATTTTAATTTCTCATTTTACTATGAAAGAAACCAAGATTTTGAGACTTTAAATGACTTGTCCAAAATCACATCTAATTAATGGCAAAATCAGAAATAGAATCCATATCTTTTGCTTCCCAGTCCAATGCCATTTCTATAAATTGAAATTGATTTTTAGTTATCAGTGAAGAATTAAAAATTGAGCCAATAATATATGAACTTATTCAACTTTCCACCCCACAACTCTATATTTCTTTGTCTCTGTTCCCATCATTAACTTTTTATTTGTCTTAAAAGAAAAGAATATCTTTTCTTCTATTCAAGGTTTATCTATCCACTGGCTATCTTAATCTTTCCAATCTTACTTGAGACTTAGAGACCATTTATCCTTCTCCTTTTCCCCACAATTTTACAAGTTCACTTCCCTATTGTTTCTTTCTCTTTAGCATATAAATATGCTCAAGTCTCTTTCCTCTTCAGCTCCATGTCCCATCCAACTAGTTATGGCCTTTTTGATTGCAAGTGACTTCTAGAAATTCTATTAAAAAAAAGGAAATCAATAATCTCATGTAAACTAAGTCCAGGCAGGTATCTGGTTTTAATCTTGCTAGATCCAGGCATTCAAATGATCCCATTATGCCTCTGGTTTTCACTCATTTATTTAGATATCCTGGTTACTAATTGGCTTTATTTATTTATTTTTTTTAATTAAATCTTTATTATTCAGATTATTACATTTGTTTCTCTTTTTTCCCCTCCATAGCACCCCTCCACCCAGCTCCCACCCTCCCTCTGCCCTTAGC
>PVJN01029242.1:0-26590 GCA_004026805.1 Lasiurus borealis | reverse complement strand
TGGGGCATCAGGGATAAATGGCTATCTAATGAGGTGAGCAGAGAACATGCAAGAGGCAAATGAACCTGCGGCTGATGTTAGGCAAGACCCTTCAGCTACATCTCCAAAGCTGATACCCACGTGGCACGCTGGGATTTAACTCAACTGCCTTTGAACAGCCCCAATTCCGAGCTCCCCCTTCAAACCTACAGCAACAGGGGTGTTGCAGCTCCTTGGTTTTGGAGGTGTTTGTGGACAGTGTTACGTCTGTTGCTCTGGTTCAAATCCTTCACCGGGGGCCACCTTACAACCTGCTTCCCGAGGATCCCTTAACCACAAAGGTTTTAGTATTCTTATCAAGTATACTTGAGAAAAAAAGCCATTCCAATGTTTTCCTACTATATATTTGACACAGGGTGCTGTAAATATAACAATCAAACAAACAAAAAACAGGACTTCCGAATGATGGCAGCAGTGCTAAAATGTCTATGAATTTAGTGATAATTAAAATCACTGACTCTTTTGAGGGAAGGCTGTTAGAGAGTGGGGATTTCTGAGCATGCCCCATTCCAGAGAGGCTGTGGACTATCCCCCAGATAGAGTTGTCAGTGCTAACATCAGGCCAGGCCTTGACATACAGTCTCATGGCTCCTTCCCAGCATGTAGGCCTTCTTTCATAGAATACTGTCAGCTTTCTGAAGAAAAAGATGACCCTGTAAATATCATGGTCATCAATGGCATGACTCTGACGTTGCTTGGGAAAAACTTTTGGCTTAGGTTGCTTTGTCTGCAAAAACAGGATGTGGTAAATGTGCTTAAAAGTGGTCCTACATAAAGGGTCACTGCTGCTCTCTGGACTCCCTGTGTGGAGAAAGGCAGAGCAGTCGCTGGCTGGTTGCTGGCTGGCTGACCGGCCGCCCGGCTGGCTAAAAAAGGCTCCCTATGTTTTAATTTGGACTGGACTCCAGTGGTCGTTCACTCGAGTTCACTCCACAACGAGGCAAGTTCCTTACCTTTCCCTTTGCTCGTAATTAATTCAATCCTGATTCAGATAGCATGCAGATGAAAGATAGGTCCAAAATAACTGCTTTGCATAATTAGGTTCATTGCATCTCATTGATCACATGCCAACATCACACTGAATATTATCTCATTTTGATATTTTCCAAGAATATATTTTAAGTATGATAATCCTTGCATTCCTGCTGTCAATTCTTCCTACTACTTGGGAGTTTTAGTAATATTGCCAAAAACTAACAAGTCTAAAAGCAAGAAAACAGTCATTGCAATTGACCATTGAACAACCTGTGTGTTAAAGGCACTAACCCTCACACTGTCGAAAATCCCTGTGTAACTTCTGACTTCCCAAAATGTAACTGCTCTAACCTAATGCTGACCCGAAGCCTTATGAATAACATACTTGATCGACACATATTTTGCATGTTTTCCTGTATTATATATTGTATTCTTACAATAAAGTAAGCTAGAGAATATGAAGGAAATCAGAAGAGAAAATACATTTACAGTATTGCTTTTATCAATACCATAAGTTTATGTTGTCCGTTTACAAGATGAAAAAAGCTGCATATAAGTGGAGCCATAGATTACAAATCAGTGTTGTCAAGGGTTAATATGCCAAAATGTTTTATAGTTACATAAATGTGTCATCCATCACTGGTAGAGTTAGAGATGTAATTTTATCACAGTTCTTCATTCTAAGCCTCTGAAAACATCTAAGAGTGTGCAATGAAAGCACCTGCTGGCCTTTTAAGTGGTGATATGATCTGAGGGTGTGTGGGAAAATCCTCTTACTAAAAGCATTTACTGGCCATTAGGACATTTTTATTAGCATACAATGAATCAGAAATCAATGACCAAAGGACATGAATCTTACAATAAAGTCTATCTTTGTGGATATCACGATTACCATATGCTGACAATAAGAAAAAATATAATAGAATTACTAAATATTTGAACAACATACTCTATTTTTTATTAGAATGCTCTCGATAAAACTATAACTTCACAGTGTTTCCCTATGGAAACATTTGTGCAAAATCCATTTGCATACTTAAGCATTATACACAGCACTGAATGAAATAAGACTTTCTAAGAGGAGCATTGTTTATACTCCTTTCTATCCATTATGATCCTTTCAATTGCTCATGGGTGGGCACAGTTATTGGCAAGAGAAACAGAGAGACCTAGGAGAAAGAAGGGAGACGGGGAGGGAAAGGCTAAAGGTGCAAGTTCAGGAATTCATGTTTTCTACCATTCAGGCTCAAGTCAGACCCATATTCACAAAACCTATTTGATTCTGGGTAATTCCAAGAAAAAAAATTCTCACACAACCTCTTCTGGGAATATGCTGCAAAAGTTCACGAGGCGGTGAATATATTTGCTGATCCAAAGAAAATGGACTTTTCTTTAGCGGTAGTTTTTTTTTTTTTCACCATTATGGTCTATTTGACAACAAGTCCTCAGCATTCTGGCCTCAGAATGCCATTAGTAAGCATTTGTGTCTTTGACAGGACTGAAAAGATGTTATCATAGCAAGGAAAGAGGCTGGGAAAACCGACTTTGTCCAAAATGTCACAGATGTCCAGGGCAATGAAGAACAACTCGGAGAGCCTCACCTTGACTGAGATGAAGATTCAGAGCTGCAGCCTGACAAGGTGCGGCCGAAACTCAAGGGGCCAGAGAGAAAAGGAGAGCAGACCCCACAGGCCAGACCAACTGCAGCAAAGGGGTCCCCATCATTGCAGGCAGATGTCATGCAGGTCCAATCCTGTGTCTACGGAGCGCTTTATGACCAATTTTGTCAACAATGCTTGCCTCATCCAATGTCCACCTTTCAATGCTGTCCTATCATTTCACTTTTCTTACTTCTCTTCGCAAGACAAAATTTAGATTTAGAAAGCTCAGGCACAGGTAAATTTCATCGGTAATGTGATTCTGAAATTAATGGGCTTGAGGGCTCACATCTGGAACATGAGTGGTCTGTTTGCAGGCTGAGAAAAGTTGTGACTCAGGAGAATGCTCTGTGAGGGATACACCTCCTGCAGGTCCAGGAACCCTGGAGGACAGGAGAGAACCTGCAAACTGATGAAGGACCAGACCCGGGACAACTGTTGTACAAGAGCTACCTCTGGTCATCAAACCTCCATCGCCTGCTCACTCCTGGCCATTCTGCTGTGGCACTGGTGGTAGGAGGGGAGAGGGAAGGAAAGTTCAGGCATAAGCTCCAGGGGCTCAGAGGGGTGGAAAGACTGGACCCCTGGAGAGGACACTAGGCCTCTGATATTCCCTGTTTCTGTGCAGGCATCTTCACACCAGCACCCCCATTTGCAAGTCCTATGTGGAAGCTAGAGATCACGGCTCACCATCAAGTTCTGCAGACGAGAGGCATTATGAGTGTGGATGTACTATATTCAACAGTTTGAAGTAAAAATAAATGGCATCAAAAGTAGTAATACTGCTGCTATTTCTTGAGTAAATTTTGCCCAAATAACCTGAAATAAGGACACATAATTTGAGTTCCCTATCTGTGTCGAACCAGTTGGATGAATGAAGGTGAGTCACTGGGCCGCTCTGAGCTCAGGTTTCCTCCAGTGTAAAAATGCAGAGAGTAATGCAAGCATTTGTATGGCATGAACTAGTGGGAGGATCAAGGTGAGAGTGATCACGTCTGAAAATGGATACGTGCTAAAACAGCCTACAATGGGTATTCCCATGTCATTCCACCTGAGAGTCAAATGATGTTATCTCATGAAGATACATCTTTTGATTGGGAGAAAAGCAAGCACTTCTTAACAAAAACCTTCAAAATATATCAAAAGCAAAACAGATTTAACTTGGAAATATGTGACAAAAATTTGATAATTTTGTAAAATACAGTGGTACCTCGAGATACGAGTTTAATTCGTTCCATAACCTTGAGGCGTAGGAAACTATGAGACGCTGAGTCACGGTAAACTGGTGGGTTGTGTGCAGCCGGCCAATCCGCGTGATTACTCCTATCTCAAATGTTGCTCGTATTTCAAAGCAAAAATAGCTCGTATCTCAAAAATCGCGTATGTTAGGGCACTCGTATTTCGAGGTGCCGCTGTAGTACAAAATATAAATCATAGAGTTTATTTTTATGATCCTAAAGAAACAACATCAGGGTTGCTTTGTAATGGATAATGGCAAAGAATGCAGGAATAAATTAAGTCCAAAAGGGCAAGATGTATTAAAATGAGCCAGAAAAGGCAGAATCCCTTTAGAAAGGGGTATGGCATAAATTAAACCTGCACATTAAAAACATTTGCTAATCCAGTAGGAAGCCAGCAAGAGATGTGTAGGGAGTTGTTGACATGGGAAATAATTATGAAGCTGAAAAGCCTGCAGTATCTCTCACTGTCATGCTTGTCTCCTCCTCAACACACGTCTTCACTAGCTCAGCGAATCCAACAGGCTCTGTTTGCATCTGATAAACAGCAGGCAGCATTTATCATTTTTTTAGATTGATTTGCAAATGAATGCCTATATGCCAGATATTGCTTGTGTCATTCATATACACCAGTTAATCTATATTGACCTACATTTTCATTCATTCAACACATATTTACTGAATGTCCAGGCAACTTCTAGGAGTGGAGGATACCAAGGTGTTTAAGACAGACCAGGTCCCAGCCAGATAGAACTAGTAGCCAGAGCAAAGGCCCTCTGTAGAGACTCATTCCATAATATTTATAGGAATAAATAAGAGATCCCATTTAGGGAAGTATAGACATAGAGGCTGAAGCAAAACTAAGTAGGGAAGGGAAGAAGAGACGGAGTGTTGGGGGTATATTGCTTTGATAGTGGGGTCAAGAGGTTCTTTCTGAGCACCTGACATTTCAGCAGAGAACTTCATAGGCCCTAGAGAAGGAGTCACAGTGGCATATTGCCTACTTCCCAGCCAGAGAGAACTAGTAGCCAGAGCAAGGGCCCTCTGTAGAGATTCATTCCGTAATATTTCTAGAAGTGATTTTCTTACGCCCTATGTAATCCACATGGTGTTGTAAAAGAAATAAGTTCATACCGAGTTGACGGTAAGAACTGAACCGATATTTTCTTAACTCAAAATGTCACAATACACTAACTACATTTTTTATCAAAAGGATTTGAAATATTCAACAGAAGATCACACCTAAACTTGTGAGAATTTCATGACTAAAGATTCAGCTCATAAAGATTTAGCTCACACACACACACACACACACACACACACACACACACTAGACGTTTCTTTCCTAAGAATATGATTAATTCTCCAATCTTTGCTTATTCCCCAAAGAATATTCTGGAAGACTCTTTGAATGGTGACTCCTGAACACAACCTGCAAAAGAACTGGACTCGGTCCACCTGAGTGGGGAGTGGCACTGTGTGCTTTACGGGCACCCCCGCACCTCATAATTACATGTAGAGCTAGGAGACAGGCATAGTTAAGATAAATAAAAAATGTGTTACAACCCTCCATTTATGAGTTCTTGATTTCTTCAAATAAAATCACTTACTACTATGTTCAGCCAAATTACCAAATAGAATGAAACAAATCTGTTCCGTTTTTCATTATGACCCATTTCCATTTTTTTAAATCTCTATACTATGTAACTGATGATTCCTTAATTGCATGCAAATTAACTTGCATTGCATGCAAAGAAGTGCATTTTTACATGCTTTCATTTAGAAATATCAATATAAGAAAAAAAATGCCATTGATCTCTTTGTGTCAAATTCGGGAACCAGTTTCCAATGCTCGTTGGCAAAGAAATGGAAGGAGAAAAGAAGGGCACAAATGCCAGGCAGTCAGGGTGAGCCAGCGGAGCCGGCAGACAGAGGCCTCTGTGAACAGGCGCAGAGATAAGCGCTCTCGTTTCTGAGATAGAGAGCTGCCTTGGGAAGAAGAGCTATACATTTCCTGTGCTGTGAAGGTAAGTGCAAAGTAAATTCTAGAAATTCGTGGTTTTTTTTTTTTTAAAATGGCACCCTGATAATTGTTAACACAATCACATGTTTGAAGGGCAAAATAGAACTTTCAGAGAAAAGTGTGGAGCCCAGAAAAGAAGCAGATTTTCCCCCATAAACCCCAGCTATAACTCTTCCCCTAGCTGAAACCTTGCTGATTTCAGGGGTGCGGTCTCTGCCCATCACTAAGCAACGTGTCCAGGAAGCATGGCCTGTGCAGGTAGGTCGCCTTCCTTCTGTCATGTTTATGGCTTTGAATAGTGATTTGGTGCCTCTTAAAATATGTAGTTTTATATCTGTTTTTACTAAGATTGAGGGGGAATATGACATCAGCAAATAAACACTTTCAGAAATCAAAAATATAACATTTTTCGTTAATGTTATTATATCATAAATGTGTGCTAACTGCTGAGAGAGACAACGATCACATCTTGGATCTGAGGAGTACCTCTCCACAATAAAAACTTACTTTTCTTCCTTCTCAATATTTTTGCTTTTGACTCAAATCAAAATTCAAAAATCCACATCCTACGCCTCTGTTAAATCAGAACTTAATTTTAGTCTTGAATTATTTCCTAGGTAACCTGACTTAAGTCCATGGACTAAATTTCATTTGCAAGTGACCATTAATTCATTAAATCAGTTTGATATCTTATCTCATGTTGTGATAAGTGTTAAAATACATGGGCACATTTTCCATACAGGCTATGCGCCATATTTCAGACTGATGTTTAGAAGGAAGGTGATTTATTCCTATGTATTCAATGGTAAAACTGCCATGAAGCCCAAGAATTTCATGTGACAGGCCATCTGATGTTATAAAATAATATACAAGTTGGTTTTGGAAGGCAAAACCTGCCCTCTTGTTTCATGTTTTATAAATCCCAGATTCTCATATACTGTACCAAGGAAATACCGCTTTGCCGCTATCACAAGTAACTTGCCTGCTCACACAGTCTCTGACACAATGAAAACAGAAGGATTTGTTCCTGTAACTTTCTTGATGACATTGCCAACCTAACTTATTGTCATTACGAAGCTTCGCCACACCCATTACCAAATGGATAATGCACTCTGCTGAGCGTCAGGTCCTTTGCAGTCAGAAAAATGTAAAGGCCAAAGTCACTGGTCTGGATGCAGCAGGGAGGGTGCCCACGTGACCTGATCCTTTATAAAAGCAGGCGCCCCTTGTTCTTTTATTTTCTGGCCACAAGCATTTCTCCCCGGGCTGGTAGGAAAACAGGCTTCTTTTGTTCAGCGGCTTTTGTGACAGGCAGGCATGTGGGAAGTGATGAGACGGCGGTAATGGAGTCTAATGAGCCTGTGGAGTCTGCTATCTGCATGCTTCGGACGGGCCGTTTCCATTCCTGTCTTCAGCCAAAGGTCAGGGGCCCTGCACCCAGGCTGCGGTGGAGGGTGTGCTGGGTCAGCGCTCAGGGACGGCTCGGAGCTAAAGAAGGGCCTGCGGAACCTGCTTGTCTAAGATGGAACTGGCACTAGTGAAAGGCACTGGATCAACTGGGGTGGTTTGGCACCTTGTGCCCAGTACCCACCTGTGGTTTCCTATGGCGGGGAGGTAAAGAGGAGCTCTGAAGATGCCAGCCATGAATTCCAGGGTTTCTCAAAATGCCACCTATGCTCGGTTCCCCTGATTAAAATTCAAGTTCGGACTCAGCAGGTTGGGGGAAGGGCTGAGGGTCTGCATTTTTAACCTAAGTTCTTGGGCAATTTTCTCTATCCGTGGAGGGTGGGGTCATTGCAGTGACAATTGTGTTCTGTGTACTCTTTTTTAAAAAAATATGTTTTATTGATTTTTTACAGAGAGGAAGGGAGAGGGATAGAAAGTCAGAAACAATGATGAGAGAGACATCGATCAGCCGCCTCCTGCATGCCTCATAGTGGGGATGTGCCCACAAGCAAGGTACATGCCCCCGGCCGGAATCAAACCTGGGACCTCTCAGTCTGCAAGCCTGTGTACTCTTAGGAGTTGTTCTGTAGATAACGTCAGTGGCACCACAACCACTCAAGTGAGACAGTCCTGAGGAGGCTGGTGAAAGGACACCCACAAACACTCTTCCCAGGTACCGCAAATCCTCAGCTGACATTGAGCAGAGTCAGAAATTGGAGGGAGGGGGGTTGATTTTGAATTGTAATATCATTTCGTCCAGAAGGGCAACCTAATTTGATTTTAGACTTGTAATTAAACCCTTTTGTCATAAGCCTGTAAGGAAGTTTAATCTGTGAGTGTGCGTTTTAACTAGGAGGGACCTCCTACTTCAAAGTTGCTTCCAAACCAGGTTCCTCCCTGGGAGCAGCTGTGGCTCAGGACATCTTCTTACTGTCCCAGTCAAAAACTGGAGCAGAGCTGAAACCGGTTTGGCTCAGTGGATAGAGCGTCGGTCTGCGGACTGAAAGGTCCCAGGTTCGATTCCAGTCAAGGGCATGTATCCTGGTTCCGGGCACATCCCCAGTAGGGGGCGTGCAAGAGGCAGCTGATTGATGTCTCTCTCATCAATGTTTCTCTCTATCCCTCTCCCTTCCTCTCTGTAAAAAATCAATAAAATATATTAAAAAAGAAAAAAAAAAACGGGGCAGAGCAATCCATGACTTGGTGCTTTATTAATTATTTATCAGAGTGTTAAAGGCCAGTCTCATATTCACACGGAGACTCTTCTTTATCAACAAGGTGGGTTAAATTAAATGACTGCCATTTGATTTCTCAGCAGCTGTTTCTCAAAGCCCCTCACCCATCGGTGAAATACGGGAACACTACATCTGGAGTCTGACTTCCAGAGTTATTTGCTAAGGATAATTGTGGATATTTCCATGGAAGGCATCCAGAACAAGGTGCTCCTGACCCATCTTTTTAATATATACATATACATATATATACATACATATATATACATACATATATATACATACATATATATATGTATATGTATACATATACATATATGTATATATATGTATATGTATACATATATGTATACACACACACACACACATATATATATGCTGAGATGCACAGCAGGATAGACAGGTTTCCACTGATAGAAAGACAGGCTTCTTCTTCAAGGGACCAGAAGTCCCCATCCTGCTTTCAGAGGCTCTGTCTGCTGTAGGACCTGAAGCTCTGCTTTCATTCATGTTTTTATGTTTTTGCCCATCATAGGGCATAGGTGCTATCATCAATGTTTGGACAAGGAGAAGGGTTTTATCAGATCAAAGTAAGCTTCAGTATGCCATTTTCTGCATATAGAGATTCAAGGACTTTGAAAAATACATGAACTAAGATGTTTAGCATTTCAGCATCATAAACATGGGCCTTTTTACAGATTGAATCAGATATAGGACTAAAGGCCTGGTGCATGAAATTCGTGCATGGGGGGATGTGTCCCTCAGCCCAGCCTGCACCCTCTCCAATCTGGGACCACTCAAGGGATGTCTAACTGCCCGTTTAGGCCTGATCCCTAAACGGGCAATCAGACATCCCTCTCACAATCCAGGACTGCTGGCTCCCAATTGCTCGCTTGCCTGCCTTCCTGATTACTACCTAACCAGCCTGATTGATGCCTAACTGCTCCCCTGCCAGCCTGTTTGCCCTTAACTGCCCTCCCATGCAGGCCTGGTTACCCCTAACTCCCCTCTCCTGCAGGCCTGGTTCCCCACAACTGCTCTCCCCTGCAGGTCTAGGTCTCCCACAACTGCCCTTCCCTGCAGGCCCGGTTGCCCCCAACTTCTCTCCTCTGCCGGCCTGGTCACCTCTAACTGCCCCCTCCTGCAGGCTTAATCACCCCCAACTGCCCTCCCTTGCAGGCATGTCTCCCAACAGCCTTCCCTTGCAGGCTTGATTACCCTCACCTATGCTCCCTTGCAGGCACGGTCCTTCTCAACTGCCTTCCCTTGCAGGCCCGGTCATTCCCAACTGCCCTCTCTGCTGGTCATCTTCTGGTGGCCATCTTGTGTCCACACGGAGACAGCCATCTTATGTGCTGGAGAGATGGTCAATTTACAGATTACTCTTTTATTAGATAGGATAGAATCCTGGTGCATGGATGGGAGCTGGCTGGTTTGCCATGAAGGGTGTCCCAGATGAGGGTGGGGGTTCCCTTGGGGTGTGGGATGGCCTTGGCAATCATCCTGTGGTGGTTTGCAACCCAAGCAGAGGCCCCTGCTATCTAGAATTTATTTATCTTCTCTAATTGAAACTTTGTAGCCTTAGGTGGAGCCATGCCTCCTGCTTGCTCCATGGCCACAGCCATTTTTATTGGAATTTATTTTTCTTCTATAATTGAAACTTTGTAGCCTTGAGTGGAGGCCAAGGCTGAAGCTTGGACCCCTTCAGTGCCTGCTCACTCCATGAACAGAGTCATCTTGGTTGGGTTAATTTGCATACCCACTCCTGATTGGCTGGTGAGCGTGGCTTGTGGATGTAGCAGATTGATGGTTAATTTGCATATTACTCTTTTATTAGGTAGGATAAGCTGCACATATCTAATATATTCATATAGCTAATATAAAGATTTACTTTTCAAAAATTAGACATTTAGCTTCTATAATCCAAACTTAAGAAGTATTCTGTTTCATTTTTCTACTACTTTATATGTTTCAACACATACACTGTGGCCTTGGTGGTCATTTCAGAAGAAAAAGACACCATTAACCCTCAGCATAATTTATAGGGGGAAATGGCAAATAAACTGCTTCAGAGATTAGTCCTTCTCTCTATTTACATTTTATAAATTCTTTATATCAACACTTTATTAAATTTTTATTCTTTTATTCAACATAACACTTAGCAAATAAAAAAGGAATTTGAGTAGAGAGGAATTATGCTGTATAATAAATAGTTCTAGGAGGACTAAAATTTTTCCTTGATTTTTTTTCTGGTTAAAGCTTTAATATTTGTGTGTGTGTGTGTGTGTGTGTGTTTTAGAATCTAGTCAGTAACTGAATTATATATAATTATTATTATAATTATTATTTGAATACCAGCTATATTTATTAAAACATAATTTCTTCATACAATGCACCATATCCTTACTAATAAAAAGCTAAGTAGTCACATCTTCACACATGTTGCCTTCATGCCATCACAAAATAGCTGCATGCACAGTGGGCACGCACAGGTGGACAGGGCTGGGCTTGACACTGCATGCGTGTGAGCGCGATACAAAGCCTGCCTAAGAGTCCTGCCTCCTCCCAGCTCTACGTGCGGCCAGGCCTGAGGGTCTATGGCTCTGGCCTACCTGTTTGGGGCAATCCATCAAGGACCCTTGGATGGGTGGGCAGGGCCTACCTCTTTGGGATAATAGATCTCAGGGCTCCTACATGTGACAGGGCACAGGTTAGGCTGGGGGACCATCCCCCCAGTGCATGAATTTCGTGCACCAGGCTACTAGTGTAGTTATAATTCTCCTATCCCATTTTTCATCTGTTGTCTTCATCCAAAGAAGTTAGTAGTAAACCACCAGTTGATCTGGTATGGTAATGATGCTAGGGATGCTTTTCTCATACATAAAACAATTTCTGTTTACTCTTCCAGTGCAAAACAAACCCTACAACTTTGCTAGAAGGTTGTCCAGGTAAAGCAGGCTGTTTGTGACCATGTCAACAACCAACTAACTAATTCAATCATGGAGGGGACTGTGGTGTTACCTGCTTCTGGGCGTCAGATCTGAATGACTGTGTGTGTGTGTGTGTGTGTGTGTGTGTGGTGTGTACTTTCATTCTGAAGAGAAATACATACTACTTCCCTTTTCTACCTCAATTATTAAAAAGAAGCTTATCTTCTGAGGGAGGTTTTGATTTCTTTAACATGTTGCCAGTCCATTCCAGAACTAAGGATGAAGCCAGAAACACCAGAGGATACAGATATCATCTGAGGTTAAGTGTGGGCTCTTTTCTGTAATGACAACACCCATGGGCCAGGTACTGTGTAGCAAGCCAAACAGGAATAATCAACACTATCGAGTCTGTTTGAACATATTTACATAGCAAGCAGTCATTTGAGGGATCACCAAGTCCACCGGGTCAAATCATCAATGGGTGTCTTTGGGTTCCCTTTGCTACCAAGTCTTTAGCTGCCTGGCCCTGGGCAGGTGCTCAGGATACAGACACTAAAGAATAGGCATCATCTGTTTTATATTCTCTACATTTACTAACTTCTTTATAATTGCTAGCACTACACTAAAGTGAGCTGCTAATTCCACAGGTGAGCCCATGGACCGCTATGTAAGCCTCTATTAGTACAACTCAGACCTAAAACATGTAAGAAGCCAGTTTCCAAAGAACTGAGGATCTCAGCGGTGAGGGAGAAGACACTTTACCTTACAGATTTTCTTTTTAAAAAAATATATATTTTATTAATTTCTTACAGAGAGGAAGAGAGAGGGATAGAAAGTTAGAAACATCGATAAGAGAGAGAGACATCAACCAGCCGCCTCCTGCACATCGCCTACTGGAGATATGCACACAACCAAGGTACATGCCCTTGACCAGAATCGAACCTGGGACCTTTCAGTCCGCAGGCTGACGCTCTATCCACTGAGCCAAACCGGTCTTGACTACCTTACAGATTTTCAATACCCACTGAGCCAAGTCTTCCTGGTAGCTGTTGGTAACTTTTAATGTTTTAATCACTTTGGGGAGAACTTGGTCTTTCTGTGTCCGTGCTTCTCCCTGTACTACAAATGACTGGCAGTTCTCAGGGGGATATAACACTTCACCCACCAGCTACTATACAACAGTCAGTCAGTAATATTTGTTGACTATCTACTAGAGAAGGAGTGATGAGGAGTTCTGAAATATACAGGGGTCTCAGTGCCCACTTATTCAAATGCCCTACCTCTTCTGATTATAGGAAAATTCTGGATACTTTCTTTTTTTTTTCTTTAAAGATATTTTATTGATTTTTTTACAGAGAGGAAGGGAGAGAGATAGAAACTCAGAAATATCTATGAGAGAGAGACATCAATCAGCCGCCTCCTGCACGCTCCACAGTGGAGATGTGCCTGCAAGCAAGGTACATGCCCCTAACCAGAATCGAACCTGGGACCTTTCAGTCCGCAAGCCGATGCTCTATCCACTGAGCCAAACCAGTCTCGGCAGGATACTTTCTTTGTGTCAAAGGCAGTTAGTGCTTTGGTAATTAATACACAGCAAAATAAAGGCAAATGGATCCATTTGTGATTAGCCTTCATAGATTTTAGACTTTTCACTTTAGTTATTTCATAGCAAATGCGTGAGTGTGCGCACACACTTGCACACGCACGGTAGGGCAAAAATGTAGGTTTACAATTGTAAGTATGCAAAACAGTTTATTCTTGTTTTATTATTTATTAATTATTGTATTATTTTCCATATGAACAAATGTAAACCTACTTTTGCCTCACCCCGGTATCTCCATCTCCATCTATCTACCTATCTACACATATGTATTATATAAAATATGGACTAAATATATGACAAATAATTTTGTAATAAAAATTATAAGATGAACCTTGGTTAAAATAGTGTTTTAAAGATTCTAATGCAGGCTTGGTCGCAAATTAACTCCATTTTGAGAAATGCTTAGTTATTAATTATTTAAGGTTATTTGTACATCTGCTAAAACATTTGGTCTCCACACAATCTCAGGTCCTTTGATAAAAATTTAAAAATGTTTAAATGCCTCAGGATAGAAAATTAATATTCAGAAATCAGTTGCATTTTTATACACCAATAATAAACTGTAAGAAAGGAAAACTAAGAAAAAAATCCCATTTACAACTTCATCAAAAACATAAAATATCAAGAAATACATTTAACTAAGGAGGTAAAAGACCTATACTCAGAAGATTATGATACACTAAAGAAAGAAATTGAAGATGCTAATAAATACAATCATATACTGTGCCCATTTACAGGAAGAATTAACAAAATTTATTAGACATTAACAAAATGTCTATACCACCAAAAATAAATAAATAAATATAGAGATTCGATGCAATTCTCATCAAAATACCAAGGGCACATTTTACAAAATCAGAACAAATAATCTAAATATTCCTATGGAAACACATAAGTCACCAAATAGCAAAAGAAATCTTGAAAAATAAGAACAAAGTGGGTGGTATCACCCTATCTGATATCAAACTATACGACAAGGCTATAGTAATCAAAAGCAGCGTAAGACTGGCACGAAAACAGACACATAGATCAATGGAAGCAAATAGGGAGCCCAGAAATAAATCAACACCTACGAAGTCAATCTATGACAAAGGAAGCAAGAACAAACAATGGGACAAGGACAGTCTATCCAATAAATGGTGCTGGGGAAATTGGACAGATACATGTAAAAAAGAAAAAAAAACAGAAACTAGACCACCTTCTTATGCGATGTACAAGAATAAACTCAAAATAGATTAAATACTTAAATATGAGATGTGAAACCATAAAACTCCTAGAAGAAAATATAGGCAGTAAAGTCTTGGACAATACTCTTAGAAATATTATCTGTCTAGTTCCTAAGTCCCATGTCTGTCTAGTTCCTAAGTCCATGCTCTTAATCACAGTCTCCTATAGTTGTTGGACTCAATGGAATGCAACACAATTCTTTCTTCTTCATCTGTAATTAATTTCATTATTCCCACTCATTATTTTAATTATTCTGCCCTTAGATATTAAAATGACCTGGATTCTTCCCGACTCATGCCTACATTCATGACTGTGGACTTTTTGTGTTGAGTCCTACCTCTCCTTATTTGCTAGCCTACTGCCAAGTATCTGTATTCCTATGTGTCTGTCCATTTGTTCCGCTCTGGGCCTTCTCTTCATTGCCCTGGGACTTCATTCTACTGATGCTCATTGTGTCCTGGGTACCATGTTTCTCGTTTCATGCACTTAAAAAGCTAGAATACATCAAGTGTTGTAACTTTCTAGGGAAGGATGCACAGGAGATAGATTTGATGAATATTTATGGATCTGAAATTATTTGGTCCTCCCTTTACGATGATGGATCATTTGGCCTCGGATAGATTTTGGGTTGAGAGTTATTTTATGCCAGAATTCTGAGAGCGTCACTGGGTTGTTCTTTATCATATAGTATCACTACTACAAGTCAAGTGGTGTCTGTTTCATTTCCTCCCCAAGGATGCTAGGGTATTTTTACGTTGGTGCTTTCAAATTTCGTGATGTGGACTATGAATTACTTTTTATTCAAGCATAGGGTATTTCCTATGAAGGCACGGGTCCCTCAGCTCTGAGGAATCTTCCCAAATTACTTAATTGATAACGTGTTTCTCTCCAGTCTCTTTCTGTGACTCTAGTAATGTTAGATCTCCTGGATTCATCTTGCAAGGTTTACTGCATTATTCTTATATTTTCTGTCATTTCCCCTTTATGTTCTCTCTTCCCGGTGATTTCCTTGACTATTTCCCAGTCCTTCTATACAATCTTTAATTAGGGTAGTTATATTTTTGTGGCCTGGATTTTCTTGTTATTTGGTCCTTTTACACATCATCTAGTTCTTACTTAATAAACACAAGATTGTCTTAAATCCTTCTGAGTACTTAACCTAAACTTATTGTTTGTTTCTTTTAATCTCTTTTATTCTGTTAATTATCTCTATTTCTGCTGAGGCACAGTTCATTTTTTTCTATTTTTTTTTCAGGCTTCTAATTCTCCCAAATTCCCCAATAATCCCTACTATAAAGTATCATATTTGAGAAAGAAAATACGATACGGAGGTCGCTTTATCTTGTGCGACAATCCAAAGAGAAGTGTTCCCATTTCTAAATGCAAATGTTTCCCATCATGTGTCCCTGGGGGAGAATTTGGGACAGGAGGGTGGGACATCTAGGTTGGCACTTTCCTTCTGAAAGAGAAGGTCAAGGGCAGTCCTGAGCCACCTGCCAGCTCACTGCCCTCAGAACAGTATGGAATAGACTGTAGTGGGCCGTGGGCAGCCATAACCAAAGTCTACTTTCTCAGACAGTTTGTTCAGTTTCTTTATTTTTTTAAAATATATTTTATTGATATTTTACAGAGAGGAAGGGAGAGGGATAGAGAGCTAGAAACATCGATGAGAGAGAGACACCGATCAGCCGCTGATCAGTCGCCTCCTGCACGCTCCCCACTGAGGATGTGCCTGCAACCAAGGTACATGCCCTTGACCAGAATCAAACATGGGACCTTTCAGTCCACAGGCCAACGCTCCATTCACTGAGCCAAACCGGTTTTGGCTGTTCAGTTTCTTTAATAGTCAACCCCTGTGCTTTGCCTTGGAATAGGCCTGGGCTACATGGCAACGTCTTGGTAGGAAAGAGCGGACATGCGTGGGAGGAGGCAGCCAACTGAGAAACGCTTGCAGCCCTGACTTTCAATGGCTCCCTTCATCTGGAGGCCTTTCTTCTCCCCCAGCCCCGAGGCTCAACTCTGACCCCTGAGCCTGTCCGAGAATTCACGGAAGACAGCCAGCCCACCTCCGCTGAGCTGACAGCAGATTCTTGGGAGAAACTTGGGGCATTTTTAATTGCTTACCACTCCTATCTACTGTGCTTTCTAGAAAGTTCCTAAAAAGGCTTGTGGTGACACCCACCCTTGGCCTTGGGCTTCTGTGTTCTTGTCTTTTTGGTGATATCATTCTCGGTTGCAATCCTGAATGTTGTCTTTCAAGGGGTCTGAGACACAGAGAAGATATCTGAGACAGAGGGGACATGAGTGGTCAGACTATGCCAACCGGAACTCTTATCCAAGATACTGTTTCCTTTTTATTTTTTTTTTATTTTTTATTATTTTTTTAAATATATATTTTATTGATTTTTCACAGAGAGGAAGGGAGTAGGATAGAGAGCCAGAAACATCGATGAGAGAGAGAGACATCGATCAGCCGCCTCCTGCACATCCCCTACTGGGGATGTGCCGGTCACCAAGGTATGTGCCCTTGACCGGAATCAAACCCAGGACCTTTCAGTCCCCAGGCCAATGCTCTATCCAAGGAGCCATACCAGTCTCGGCTCCTTTTTAAATTTACATTTCCTAGGTGAGCATGATCAATAGCATATAAGTATCAATAATATCGCAAAAGCTTTGGTTGAATTCTACAGAAAAATACCATTTTCCTATCAAAATAAAATCCCCGGACAAAAGACAGCCTGTTAACCTCACTGTAATTAGCAAGGTTGCCATATGGTAGACAGGGAAGAGGAGGTATTAATTTCTGTGAATCAACCAAAAAGAAAGACATCAGCAAGGCCTTCGGGGCCACCTCGCATCCCAAATATTGAGTTTCAGAAGCAGCCACCAGCGTCCAGTCACCGAATGTTACAGCCTTTCGCTGCTGCGATCTGACCCAAACACAACTGGGCGGAAATTAGACACCAATATAACTGGGCAGGAGATGCTGTGTAAAGTGACTGCAAAGCAATGGCTGGTCACCGTGGCTGGAGCAGATGGAGGCTGTGAGACAGGCGTCAGCAGGTGCAGAGGAGGTGTGCCGAAGAGATCTCAGTATCCCTGGCCTTGGTAGGGAGAGCCTGGAGTTTGGGGGCTTCCACAGGACCACTCGGAGTAGGGTTCTCTGCCATAAAATGGGGTCAAAGAATCGAGGGGGCAAAAGACTGAAGGAAAGTTCACTTTGGTGGTGGAAGCAGGAAAAGGTCCATGTATGGGAATAGACTGCATTTCTCAAGTTTGTTCATCTACAGCAGTGGTTCTCAACCTGTGGGTCGCGACCCCTTTGGGGTCAAAAGACCTTTTCACATGGGGTCACCTAAGACCATCGGAAAATGCAGATATTTACATCACAATGCATAACAGTAGCAAAATTTCATGGTTGGGGGTCACCACCGCATGAGGAACTGTATGCAAGTCATGGCCTTAGGAAGCTTGAGAACCACTGATCTACAGGATGACTGGGTTTGGCACAGGAGGAAGGAGCAGGGGCTAAAAGGCACAGCCTCTGTGCAATGCCACAGAGCTTCTGAGGTGGGGGAGCGATCTAGTTTCAGATGACCCGGAAATTCTGGTGAAGAGTCAGCTTTTTTAACCACCTTTGAAAGAAGATTCAAGTGTGGGTTGATTTCACTGGTTGATCACATTCTAATTAGCGGGTCTAAACTATGACTTTATTTTATTTTATTTTTTACTTCTGGGTGAGCAGGAGGTTCACAAGAACTGATCAAGCATTTGCGCCCTGCAGGCAAATTTCCCCTTCAGGAAATGCTCTGTAAAGGAGGCGTGGAAAACGTGTATCGTGTTGCATTCTGCCCGTATCTCAAGCACCGTGTGTGCAACAAACTGGCTCATTATCTGGGGAGACTTCATATTTCCTTTGAGAACCTGCCACCGGAGATGGCAAAGCTTTATTCTAGGATTAGGCTTTTTATTTCTTCCCCTTTTTCTTTCTTATAACAGGTGCACCTAGCAGCACTAGCAAGTCTGCAATCTGCAAATATGTGAAATTTGGAGTTTATAATGAGTGATCCATTCAAAATACTGAGTTTTATGTCCATCTGGCTGGGACACAAGGTGGACATGCCTTGACTGAATTCCTCTCCATATTAGGTCAATTTGCTTTGCAATCATTAAATGTACAAATCTACATTTAATCCATTTTGTGTTTGCCTCAAAATACGCTTGTGATGTTTGACTTAACTTTAATGCATATTTATAACTCAGATTTCTATTTTTTAATGGGATTAATTTTGCTCTAAGCCAGAAAAGGAAAGAATCATGCTATATTTTCATACAAAAGTGAACAGGAATTAGTACTGTTAAGTTATACTCGATAAAACAATGAAAGTCTGTTAACCTCATTTTAATTAGCAAGGTTGCCATATGGTAGACAAACTTTTGCTTTCTTTAAAATCACTAGTCATTTACAAAAGTTAAAAATGTATATTGCATTTTTACATTCTGGGCGTTTTTCTTCAATAACACAAATATACTCTCTACCCACATATCATGTATATTTAAGATACAGAGAAGATGGACTCAAAGTAATCTAGGTTCAAATCACATCTCTGTGATCCAGACACACAACTTTGTGCAAGAAACTTTACACCCATCAGTCTCAGTTTTTGAATCTGTACAACAGGGCTAAAAATCGTACATTAAGTTCCTGGAGACAACATGAGATACAGTTTGCTAAGCGTCTGGCACAATGCCTGGCATTTGGAAATGCTTTATATTGCAATTATTTTTTTTTACCTAATTTTATTCATTGTGAATAAAATGAATACATTTAACTTGTAATTTATAAACAATAAAATTAAACAACCTATTTGTCAGGAGAAAAATGTTAAAACTACTTATGTCATTTATCTAGCCTTCTTCTTCCTGTGCTATTTATGAGTGATAATTTTTGAATTGTCACACTTCAAAATAAACAGGTGAAAGTTTTAATAACCAGATCTGGGGGCAGGGAAGGATTTTTCAAATGCCTTTTAGGTATTTCCCTGCCTATTTCTTCACTGAAAATCCCTTCTCTGCACAGCCCCCAAAATGAAGTTTCTTATATGATCAGGTCAATCCTCTGTTGGAAGGGCAAAACTACAAACCCTTTACCACTCTTCTCCTCCCTTATCTCCACACCCAAGCCCATCACTCATTTCTGCCTCCAGCAAGCCTGATCTGCTGATCACCCTACACCTTTCCACCACACCCTTCCTCACACCCCTTCTCTACTCTTTGGCTTCCCTGCAGCTACCTTTTCTTACTAGATCCACTGATAGTGATGTGCCCTGGAGCCGTCGTGCTAAGAAGCATTTGCGGCACACACCTGAACCCCACTATCACAGGCCCCTCTAGCATGTTCCCATAGTAACCAACCTGTGTCACCCGAGCCCTGGATTTCAAACCGTCTGTTCTTATATCCATTACCAACTAGGTCTCTTGAGGGTAAGGGCTATCCTCCACTCATCTCTGTATGCCCGACACAGACGCTGGCATGTTTGGGGACTCTAAGGACCTGCTTTGTGTCTGAAAC
The DNA here is from genome assembly GCA_004026805.1 of Lasiurus borealis. Classification (NCBI taxonomy): domain Eukaryota; kingdom Metazoa; phylum Chordata; class Mammalia; order Chiroptera; family Vespertilionidae; genus Lasiurus; species Lasiurus borealis. The sequence continues at coordinate 6,647 of PVJN01029242.1, read as the reverse complement.
AAAAACCAATGACCTCATTCTTGCACATCCCAAGTGGGTATGGCAGGTATTATTAAGTAATAGGAGTTATCTTTTACTGAGCTGGCCAATGTACTAGAATTTTATGTGTATTTCCTTATATATGTCTGACATTGTGAGATACGTATTATTGTAAAAACCTAGATACGGGAACAATTTTAAGCAGGCATGTAATGCACCTAAGCAGAGCTGGGTTTCCACGAAGGCATCGCTATACGATGAAAAGAGAGACAATCTAAAGAAAGAAAGAAAAAAACTCTAAGACATCTTTGGAGTCTGATGACTTCCCATGGGAGAAATTATACTGTTGTAGGTTGACTTAGGGGTGTGTTGTTTTCTCTGAGATCACCGGCAGGACTTTAGAAACTTGGCCGTCAAGAAGGTCTAGTACAGTGGTTGGTAAATTCATTAGTCAATAGAGACGCAGTTTGCTGACCACTGGTCTAGTGGAACGTATGGGTGTGTGTTCTTCACCACGTAACTGATGACCTCAAGTCCTCAGATAGAACTTCTACACTTTTGGAAATATTTGCAGCTAAACAAGAACCACTTCTTAAAAACATTATGCACGTTTTTGATCTCTAGTTTTTCTCCTCCCATTCTCTCTTGGATCCCCACTTCCAGTAGGAGTTCACCACTAACCTTCACTGAAACTACTCATTCAAACTTGTCAATGAATACACTTTGCTAAACCAGTGTCAGCCAACAGTCTTCTGTCTTGACTTTTTTAAAAATATATTTTATTAATTTTTCACAGAGAGGAAGGGAGAGAGATAGAAAGTCAGAAACATCGATGAGAGAGAGACATTGATCAGCCGCCTCCTGCACACCCCACAGTGCAGATGTGCCTGCAAGCAAGGTACATGCCCCAGACCGGAATCAAACCCGGGACCCCTCAGTCCTGCAGGCCGACACTCTATCCACTGAGCCAAACTGGTCTCGGTTGTCTTGACTTTGTAACTGTACTGGACATAGTTTATTGTGACAAGCTTTCTTTGGCTTCTAAGAAATGACACTGACCTTCTCAACTCTCAGGCCTATATATTTGTGGGAGGCACGAGGACTCAGTCCTTGGGCCTCTTCTCTGCAGACTTACTTCCCAGGGTAATTTCTTCTAGACTCCTGGTCTTAAATACTGTCTACCTGATGAGGACTCCACTCCCTAGTTTTTATCACCAGCCTGAGATTCTCCCCTGAACTCTGACTTGCGCATCCAACTGTGAGATAAATGTGCATTTGGATTCTGATAGGTACCACATGTCCAAAACCAAAATCTTAATATTTACGATCACTGTCCCTCAACCCAACCAGATCCCTCTGCAGCGCACCTGTCTCAGTCAGTGGTGACTCCATTCTTCTGGTTGTTGGTTCAGTGACAGCCTTCATCCTCTTTCTCTTATCATCATCACTTGGTCTGTGATAAAATCCCAGTGGGCTCTACCATACATATACACCCAGAACGACACGACTTTTCATAACCTTCAATGCCACCATGCTGACCCACATCATAATCATTTCTTGCTTAGATGACTGCCATAACCCCTAGCTGGTATTCATGCTTTTGCCCTTAACCCCCAACAGTGTATTCTCTACAAGCACCCAGGGTGATGGTTATATACACTCAGTCAGGTTATGTCACTCCTCTGCTGAAATCTTCAATGGCTCCCATGGATTTAGCACAGCCAGCATCCTCAAAGCCTCACCAAACTTATAACACCTTCCTTGCTGGTCAGTTCACTGACCTCATGCCATTCCTTTGCCCTCATTCTCTAGATACACTCTCCTTGCTGTCTTGCAAACATATCAGATATGCCCCTATTTACCAGTCTAGCATGTCTGTTCCTTTTATCGATATAGATATTGATATTGCTGGATCCCTGACATTCTTCACTACTGACTTCAAAGTACCTTCCCATTAGAGCTTTCTCTAGCCACTCTATCAAAAATATTTACCTTGCCTGGCTGACATGGCTCAGTGATTGAGTATTGACCTATGAACCAGAAGGTCACGGTTTGATTCCCGGTCTGAGCACTTGCCCGGGTTATGGGCTCAATCCCCAGTTAAGGGGCATGCAGGAGGCAGTTGATCAATGATTCTTTCTCATCATTGATATTTCGATCTCTTTCTCCCACCCTCTCCCTTCCTCTGAAATCAATAAAAATATATGAAACAAATATTTACCTTAATTATGTTGTCTTCTCCATTTGAAACAAGCTCAGAGATATTGGTTGATATTGATCACTACTCTCTAAGCTCTAAATCAGTGCCAGGAAATCAGAGGTGCTTAATAAATAATTATGGAATTAATTCATTCATAATTGGAAGTCACTACCTATTCCATACTTCTATGTCCTAGTTATCAGTGACAAATCTACAAAGTCACAGCCTTAAAAATCCAAAAGCTATATTTCACTCTTGACTTTAAGGGTACTTTCAATTAGCAAATAAGGTGGCTCCAAAGTTTATGACATCTGGAATGCTATCAGACACCCTGATTTAGGCATGGAGTCCAAAAGGTACAATATTCCTGGTCTTTCACAAACAGGGGTCTGTGCGAACACCTTTTCTGGGCCAGTTTTCTAATTTCTAAGTGGGGCATCTGATCTTGTGCAACCCAAGTATTTATGTGGAGTTATAAAATATAACTCCAGGTTATAAAATATAACTCCACTGCAGGTTTTCATATAGAAAATAGTACAATAGTAAATAAATAATAATACAGGGATAAATTCTGTTTTGTGTACTTATGATTGTAGACCTACTTTTTGCTCCACCCTGAAATTTTAAACTCCTAAGCACCAGCAGCAATTTACATAAAAAGAACCTTTAAATGAACATGTAAAATCATGCATTTTAATCAAAGTATTTCAAACATTGAAAGTGTTCACTGATGCTCTAACATTAAAAATGTTAGATGACAAGTTGATTTTTTTTTTCACCAGGTAGCAAAAATGAAATATGGCCAGAGAATCCGAGGAAGAGGTGGAAATGGGGAGGGATGAGAAGGCACAGGGGACTGGGCTGACCAATTACAGTTCTCTTTCTGGCCCAAGCCTTCTACACTGCCTCCCAACCCCCACATACACATGCAAACACACACACACACACACACACACACCAGACCTTCAGAAACATTCCCTCTAGATCAATGGTTCTCAACCTTCCTAATGCCGGGACCCTTTAATACAGTTCCTCATGCTGTGGTGACCCCCAGCTATAAAATTATTTTCTTTGCTTCTTCCTAACAGTAATTTTTCTACTGTTGTGAATCATAATGTAAATATCTGTGTTTTCTGATGGTCTTAGGCGACCCCTGTAACGGGGTCGATGGACCCCCAAAGGGGTCGCGACCCACAGGTTGAGAACCGCTGTTCTAAATACTAAAGTGGGATCAGTTTTCACAACATACTTAGTTTTAAAACCATTTCCTTAATTCATGATATAATAAGAAGCTATGGGTCTGCTCCACTAGCACACCCCCAACCTCTCAGCCAGACCACGCTTTCTATTCTTACTAAAATAATGCAGAATATGCACACGGTTAGCATGTGTAACCAGTGGGACAGAGCTGAACCTAAGGCAAGGAAAAAACCTTTAGCAGGTCACCTGGACTCTTTGTGCCTCAGTTTACTCTTCTCCGGGGTGGATGGGAAGATTGTCATGAAGCTTCAGTCTCCCAAGAACCCCACCAGTTCCCCACCCTGTGACACGATCTAGTTATTTGTAAAATTATAAAACAAAGTTTTCATACTTGTCTCCTAGCCCTCTCTTCCAACCACGGTGCTTCTGACTTCCTGCCTTATAGATATTTTGGTACTAGGAGCAGGTTGGCATTAATAATGGTCAATCAATTGAGAAATTAAAAAAATTAATGGTCTACCTCCAAAATTCTATTAAAGAGAAAGAAGGAGTGAGTGAGAGAGAACTATGTTCACTTCAGTAAACACACTTAGCATAATGGGGGGCAGGGGAACTGCTTCCTTCACCCTGTTATGTCACGCCAGTACTTTCCGGCAATTACTGTGAGAAATGAAAGACACCCTTGGACACCTGCTTCATGTATGCACCAGGTTCCTTTCTGTATTTTATACTGGAGGCTCAAGGCCCGAAATTATATAAGGGGCTCGGCCCTTGCAGCCCCAGTTAACTCACAGCCCCACTCCCACCCATTTGTCATTCCGGAAGGTCATCATTCCACTGTCCGGTCTAATTAGCATATTAGGACATTATTATATAGGGTATCTTCATAGTCATTTATTTACATCACAAAAGGAAACTTATGGACACAGCATCTAGAGTGGCACAATTACCTAATCTATATGATAAAAGCCTAAGCCACTGTTATGGTGGAATGACCAGGATGACTGGTCGCTATGCTGCGCACTGACCACCAGGGGGCAGACACACTCAGAGCTCAGGGGTCAGTGCACTCCCACAGGGGGAGCCGCTCAGCCAGAAGCTGGGCTCATGGCTGGCGAGTGCAGCATTGATGGCAGGAGCCTCTCCTGCCTCCGCAGCAGCGCTAAGGAGCAGTGAGCTGAGTGGAAAGGAGCAGCGAGCAGGTAGGCAGAAAGGAGCAAGGGCTCCCAGACTGCGAGAGGGCACTGGCAGGGCTGAGGGACCATCCCCAATGCGTGAATTTCATGTGCCAGGCCTCTAGTCTGTATATATAAAACCCTAATATGCAAATAGATCAAACAGTGGAACAACTGATCAACCAAACAACCGGTCACTATGACATGCGCTGACCACAAGGCAGCAGAGTGCAGAACATGGCAGTGGCAGCCATGGCGGGATGGTGGAGAAGATGAGTGGGGGTGCCAGACCCAAGCGGGGAGCCAGTTGCTGTCATCGGGGCAAGCCTCTGGTGGTTCCTGAAAATTCTTTGCTCCTGCGTGCCAGAGTCCCACCTGGCCCTTGCATCTGTTGCTGGCACCAGCCATGCTCACACCACTGCCAGTGCCCAGCGCTGGCCCTGATCACTCGGCACCATCAGCAGGTGCCAGTGGCGGCTGCCGGCTCCAATCGCCCCTCAAGGCTTCTTCATTTCCCCCTGCTCCTGAGGGGCAATCAGGGCTGGCAGCAGACTCTCGCACCCACTGCCAGCACCAGCCCCACTTATACCTGTTGTTGGAGCTTCCACTTGCACCCAATGCTGGGCCCAATGCCAGTTCAAATAGCCCCTGAGGGCTTCTCCACCTCCCCCTGCACTCGCACCTGCTGATGGTGCAAACCCTGCTCGCACCTACTGCTGGTGCTGGCCCTAATGGCTCGCAAACCATCAGTGGGTGTGAGCAGGTCTGGCACCGTCAGTGAGTGGGAGCAGTGGTGGCAGGAGCAGGACTGTTGGCAGACAGGGGGCCAGGGGCTATGGTGGAAGGGGCCTGGCAGGGGATGGAGGATGAGGCAAGACCCGCCCCTGTGCCCACCGCAGCCTCACAGCCCACAGTTCCTTTCAAGGTGCATAAATTCATGCACTGGGCCCCTAGTACTTTCATAAGAAGAAAACAGTTGCCAATAAATCCAGGTGAGTTGTCAGGCATTTGGGGGACAACACATTAGTTTTTCAATCATCATGTCTGGTTTAGCCGAACATATGGTACCACCAGCAGAGTCACCTGCTCAGCCTGTTTTTTTTTTGTTTTTTTTTTTTCATGGACAAAAAGACCAACCACGGACTAGTGACCCACTCTTTATGGACAGGAAAAAGCAGCTTTCTTTCCCAGCCCCAGTCCAGCCTAGCCCCTCATTCCCCACAACAAACAAGTACAAAGTACGAATCCAAGGGACTTCATTACTGTCACCCTCTCCCCGTGTAAACTAACTGACAGGTGTGGGCGAGTCCTTCACTTTTCCCAGGGACCAAAGTTAGACAAAATGCAATAAATTCCAGCCTTGACCAAGGAGTAAAATTTCAAGGCAATTCATCCACTGGTTACTCTTTTCACTTTACTATCGAAATCCATGTAAACGGAATGTGTACTTTGGGGAAAACCCAATACTTTCTTCCAAGTGTGGATCACTACAGGCAATCATATCCATCTGATGAGTTTTACTTGCCTTGTTGGTTTTTTTTTCCTGGATACAATCAACAGGTCTATGTGATTCCTCATTAAATCTGACTTCGTTTTACCCATGTCTAAATCTTCTGATGGGGGTGGACTAGAGTTTGAGAGCCTGCATTACTTTGTAAAAAGCAGCAGCCTATTTCAGTTCACATCCTCACATGGCCCAGGGACGCCTGGGACAGATGCTGGACCCCGGCCCACAGACAGGCACAGCTGGGTCTCTGAGCAGGAGCATTGCTCAGACCCAGCTGTGCTGTGCGTCTCCACCCTGCGCACCCCACCACCCATGTGCCCAGCCACCCCACCCCGTGCCCAGGTGCCCGGGTGCGCCCAGGGCGGAGCCAGAGGAGGCGGGGGGAGAGGGGGCGAGCCCCGGGCGGGCGTTACCTGCCAGGCTGCCCGGCCTCTGGAGGGTGGCGGTGGCATACAGCTCCTGCGAGTGCTTGCCGTACTGGTCGGCCGCGTGGACCAGGCGCTTGGTGGGCGACAGGGTGGCGTACGTGCCGATGGTGGAGCTCAGCTGGTGGATGGGCGAGGACGAGATGGTGGACTGCACGGTG
>PVJN01029241.1:0-26590 GCA_004026805.1 Lasiurus borealis | reverse complement strand
AGTAAAGCATCAGACTGTGAAATTACAGCAGGAAGATTAAAGTTAGGTGAGGTAGGTAAGAGATCAATCAAAGGACTTGTATGCATGCATATAAGCATAACCGATGAACATTGACACTGGGGGGTTGGGGTATGTCGGGGAGGGAGGATGGGCAATGGGAAGATATGTATAAAAAAATTAATAAAATTAAAAAAAGATTAAAAAAAAAACCAATGGGAAAACAAATGTCCAGTGAACTAAACTCATTGCATTGGCTAAACGCTGGGGAGTTGCCAGGACAGGAGAGACCCTGGGAGACCTGAACGTCCTTACAGGTGAGTAACAGATCCTGCTTCCTTCTCCAGGTTGTGCCGTCACCCTCACCCCACACCTATAATCACTGGGGACCTGCATCAGGCTGAGCACCTCTTTCCTGCAGCCCCAGGTCTCAGAGACCAACCCTGACCTGAGATTGCAGGGGTTACAGAGCACGGCCCGTCACACTGGCTGGACAGGAGAGGATTCTGTGGAGGAGCCATTCCGTAGCGGCAGCCAAAAGCAGCCTCTGTTTTCTTCCTTCTCTGCTGGGCTCTCCGGTAATGGACACAGCGGAGCTGGGGACAAGGGAGGCTGTTGATGGCAGCCCACGTAGGTCAGCCTCTGGGGTGGAGAAGGGATAGATGGGAGATAATTCGCGCCTGGGTTCAAATCCTGGCTCTTTCTGTACCTAGCAGCTGTGTGATCTTCAACATGTCACGCAGGCTCAGTTCCTTCTCTGAGAAAACAGAAAACCAAAACTGAAGGAGGTGATGCACATGGCACGCTTGGTGTAAGGGCTGGGCATCCGGCAGACAGTCGGGCCGCTCTGTCTCTGCCTTTAAGCCCAGCTCTGTACCTGGGCCCTGGCTGGCTTTTGAGGCCCAGTTGCTCTCAGTACTCCAGCCTGGTCATGGGATCCAGGTTATTCTCATTGCGCCAAGGCCCTGTCTTGTTACTGGTTTTATCCTGAGGCCTCCTAGGAATGACACCTTGCTGCATGTTTGTAGGTAACCATGAAAACCTAGTCATCCGGTGACTGAAGACAAGTTTGGAACAGCTTGAGGGTGGGGGAGAGAGAGGCTGAGAACAAACACTTCTAGGAGGCAGGTTAAGCAAAATCCATGCTCCAGACTTGGGGTTGAATATTTTGATCCTTCAAGAGAGTCAGCACTCTGCTCCACATGTGGGGACCCTCCGCTTCCTTAAGCCACAATATACACAGGACAGAGTATCCCCACAGTTCAAGGCAGGGGGGGAGGTCCCCAAGCCACTGTCCCTGCTGACCTCCAAGGAGCTCTGCATACCTGGCAAGCTCTGCAGGAGCCATTTTGATTGACAAGGTCGCCACAACCCCCTCTCCCCACCTTCTCTGAGACCTCAGTTCAGGAAACCAGGACTGGATTTGCCAGAAGCGGAATGGAACAGCTCTACAATTCTAGAGAAAGGGAGTGCGTTAGTTTTCAAGAGCTACTAGTCCAGTGACAAAGTACCACAAACGGGGTGGCTTCCACAACAGACATCTCCTGTCTCACAGTTCTGGAGGCTGGAAGTCCGTGACCAAGGGGTGGGCAGCATTCATTCTTCCTGACAGCCGTGAGGACGATTCAGCTCTATGCCTCCCCCCTAGTTTCTAGGGGTTTCCTGGCAATTTCTTTGACGCTCTTTGACATGTAGCAGCATCACCTGGTCTCTGCCTTTACACTCACATGGCATCCCCCTGTGTGTGTCCTGTGTCAAATTATCTTTTTTTATAAGGATACCAGTCAGATTGAATTAGGGCCTACCCTTATGACCTCATCTTAATGACATCCGCAAGGACCCTATCCTATATAATAAAACCCTAATAGGCAAATTGACCAAATGGCAGAATGATCAGCAGAATGACCGCTTGTTATGATATGCACTGACCATTAGAGGGCAGATGTTCGACTCAGGAGCTGCCCCCTGGTGGTCAGCGTGCTCCCACAGGGGTGGTGCTGTTCAGCCAGAAGCCAGGCTCACAGCTGGCAAGCACAGTGACGGTGGTGGGAGCCTCTCCCGCCTCCATGGCAACACTAAGGACCCTCTAGAGAGCTGAGCAATAAGGAGTAGGGAGTAGGCAGGCGGTAAGGAGTAAGGAATCCCGGACTGTGAGAGGGATGTCCAACTTCTGGCTTAGGCAGACATCCCCTGAGGGGTCCCCAATTGTGAAAGGGTACAGGTCTGGCTAAGGAACTACCTCAGCCCCAGTGCACAAATGTTGTGCACCCGGCCTCTAGTTTGCTTAGGATTCAAACATAGGAATTTTGGGGAGATGCCATTCAACCCTTAACAGAGAGTATCGTTGTGGAAAGACCACCCCTCTACCCAAATATTTTTTAATATATATTTTATTGATTTTTTACAGAGAGGAAGGGAGAGGTGTAGAGAGTTAGAAACATCAATGAGAGATATCGATCAGCTGCCTCCTGCACACCCCACACTGGAGATGTGCCCGCACCCAAGGTACATGCCCTTGACCGGAATAGAACTTGGGATCCTTCAGTCTGCAGGCCGATACTCTATCCAAATAGCTTTCGGCAACCCAAATATTTTTAAGTAGCTTTCCTGGAATGAGTAGGTAAGGGGTAACAGGTACGTTTTCTTCCTCTCCAAGGAGAGAAGGAATGCCTCAGGGGGCTAGGATTTCCACAGTAGGCTGGAACTCGGTCGTCTGAGCGCTAACAATGACCCTACACACTTCCGAACTTAGCCCCTAAATACCCACCTGCACGCGGCCATTCTGAAAAGTTAATTTCCTCTGGTGAGAAGCGAAGCCCATAAGCAGTCATTATGTGCCTCCCTCAGAAGCCGGAGCGTCGCTGAATGTATTTTAGGAAGTGAAGTTCAAACTGTGAGTTTCCTGTGTGGAGAAAAATCACCGGTCAGAGAGCACTTCGGGAAAGGCACAGCCGGCCGGTTAAATGTGCTCAAAGAGCTGTGTCCTTGGCCCGCTTCTCTGGTTCCCGTGACAGTGTCATTCAAACGCCGGACTGTGCTGGAGGCCACTCCCGGGCCTGTGGCTGCGGCCTCGCAGTCGCTGGAGGGCGGCAGGGGTTCCAGTGCCCGGCGCCTGGTGCCCAGTGCCCCCTGGAAAATCCACCTACAGCAGCATCTAAAAGCGACAGAGCGACAGAGCTCAGAGGCAAGTGACTGTTCTACTCTCCTCCAGCGAACCCTCCCGCCCCCCACCCCCCTCTCCTGGGAACCCTTTTCTTTCAAATGCCACTGCCAGGCTGCTGGCCATCTACGCGGGACAGTGCTGAGACAGCGAGCCTGGTGTTTGTGACACCTTTCAGTGTGGATGCAGGTTACGGACTCTCTCCCCAGAGAAGAAACACATCATGGCTATTTACGCAAATGTTTACTCAAAACGTCAGGGGGTCTTCAGGCCCTCCTGTCTAAGTAATCTTGGTTCTTCTCTTCTATTTCCTAACATCTGCTCCGAAACCTTTAGTGGCTCCCACCGTCAGTAACATATGTCCACATCTCTTAGCCTGGCACCTGGAGCATACCATGATCTAACTATAGCCCATCTTTCTATATTTGATTTTTTACAGAGAGGAAGGGAGAGGGATAGAGAGTCAGAAACATCGATGAGAGGGAGACATCGATCAGCTGCCTCCTGCACATGTCTGCAACCAAGTACATGCCCTGGACTGGAATCGAGCCTGGGACCCTTCAGTCCCCAGGCCAACACTATCCACTGAGCCAAACCGGTTTCGGCCAGCCCATCTTTCTAAAACAAATGAGTTAATCAGGGACATAGACAACAGCGATGGCCGGGGATGGGGTGGGGGGGAGGGAGAGGGTACAGGGGGGTAAATACTGACGGACAAAGATTTGACTTGGGGGGGTGACCGCACAACACAGTGTACAGATGATGTGTTGCAGAACTTTGCACCTGAAACCTGTATAATTTCGTTAACCAGTGCCACCCCAAATAGATTCAAGAAAAAGCAAAAAATTAAAAGCTAAGCAAAACATCAATATGCTGGGAAATGGGCTATGAATGGGGACTGTTAGAGCAGGCGTTGAAGATGAGAACCCAGCATTTTTTTTCTTGTGCTCAGACAGGGAAATGCAGTATAAATAAGAAGAAGAATGAGGAGGAGAAGGGAAAGAAGAAAAAGAAATGTTATTTAGCAATCTGTCTGTGCTGGGGACATCATCTCCACTCCTGAGGTTTGTAATACTATCTTCATTACACTGGTCCCTACGTAAAGGTCGCTCGTGATAAGTCATGGAGCTGAAGTCCAGTCCAGTCCTGTTTATTTCCAGAGCCCACGCTTTTTGGTTTCGACTATAAGCATCATATTTCTTCGACCATGAAGATTTTAAAAAGCAAACAGAGTCATAAATCTTGAATATTTTATGATCAAAGCATTCCTTGTGGATCTGCTGAGAAATTTTTTGCGGGGATTCACCCTAAGTTTGGTTAAATGCACATAAAACCACAATCTGTGCCGCTTTCAATGCATTTGCGCCCATAATCCACTACGAAGCTGGCAGGTGGCATACCCTCTGTCGTCCCCCAGCCTGTCCCTATTCCAACGCGCCCAGGCATGGCTGGAACTCAGAGCAGCAGTTCCGACCACTGAGTTCTTGTCATTGATTCTGTGCTGAGCTGCCCACCGAGAGTCCCCGCTTCAGGACTGAGGCGCTCATTCCCCCACCTGCTGGGAGAGCTGGCTGACGGCTCTCAGTGAGTGTCTCTTGGGGAATGGCCTTGCCTCCGCTGAAGAAAGCTGTCTCGCTCAAGGTCATGCTGTCCTCCCTCGGAGCAGCCACTTCCCAGGACTGGCCAGTGGTGGGGACTGGGGGTGGGGGAGAGCCCCACTTAGGTGCTCCATGGGCAGGCTGTGCTAGGCAGGAGTGGCTCCAAGGTCCAAAGAAGCAAAAAAAAAAAGGGGCCAGGACCGAAACCAGTTTGGCTCAGTGGATAGAGCGTCGGCCTTCGGACTGAAAGGTCCCAGGTTCGATTCTGGTCAAGGGCATGTATCCTGGTTGCGGGCACATCCCCAGTAGGGGGCGTGCAGGAGGCAGCTGATCGATGTCTCTCTCTCATCGATGTTTCTGGCTCTCTATCCCTCTCCCTTCCTCTCTGTAAAAAAAAATCAATAAAATCTATTTTAAAAAAAAATCCCGTCACGTCCCAGCGCCGGGTGAGGTTGGCTGGCGTCGTGTGCCTTCACCTTGCGCCAGAGACACCGACATGGCAGGCAGAGGCATTTTATCTGGCGTGGCTGTGGGCCTAGAACAGAACTGTTTAGCCGTTTGGGGACAAAACAGCACAGTGTGAGAGGATGTGTTAGGTTTTGTTTTCTGTGCGTGACTTTCTTACTAAGTGCTGGATACTGTGCCACTGTGGCGCATGCTTTATCTCATTTAATCTTTTTTTTATATATATATTGTGAAATATTTATTTCTAATTACACACACATGGAATTTTGTCTTGAAGCCTGGGGTAGCATGGGTAACTCATTTAATCTTTACAGCGGCCCTTTGGCCCCAAGGTTGTTCTGATTAGCAAACTGAAGTCCACGGAGATTAAGGAATTGCCCCCGGGACTCGCCCCTAGGAAAGCACACCGATTCGATTCGGTGGAAGCCAGGCCTATCAGGAGTTTGGAAGATGACTGCTCTCTGCAGACTCCCCAGGAAGCTGTAGCCCGCTGTAATCTTCATCCAAAGAGCTCGGGCGACACGCCTACCAACACCCCGCTACTATCTTCCCACCAGCAGTGCCTCGCGTAGAGTTTTGTCCTGAGGAACTGCATTGAATTAAGAGGTGCTGACAGCCTAACTGGCATAGCTTGGTGGTTGAGCATCCATCTATGAACCAGGAGGTCAGGGTTCGATTCCTGGTCAGGGCACGTGTGCCCGGGTTGCGGGCTGGATCCCCAGCTTGGGGTGTGCAGGAGGCAACCTCTCCTTGTTGATGTTTCTTCTCTCTCTCCCCTCTCCCTTTCTCTGTGAAATCAATACAAATATACTTTTAAAAAGAGGTGCTGACAGACCTCTTGAATAATAGATGTCCCTGTGACAGACCACAGCGCACCGAGACAGGCCGAGTGGACTTGTTCTCTCCCGCAGGGGGAAAGAGCTGCAGTCTCACCGCTCTATGGGGGCCTCTCACTTCCTCTCACGCAGCAGAACGCACAGTCAGAGGCCAGGGCGTCCATGCGTTCGTCTGTAAGTGCTGATGAGCCCCAGGCGGGGTGGCTGTGGAGATAGTGGGGAGGGGCCCAGCCTGCTGCTGGCACAGCCTCCTTCTCCGCAGCTCCCCTGCTGGGAGGGGGACGGCCCTCGGCTGAGGCCTTGGCGCCTCACTGTGTCCCCAGCTGCTGACACATTTCCTGGCACCCGGGAGGCCCCCGGCGGATCTGTGTTGAAGGTCGAGGCACTGTTCCGGGGGAACAGTGGGTCTGGGAAAGAGAAGCAACCTTCCTTGGACACCCACTGAGCATCAGTGCTGCGCCGAGCTGTGCGGGGCCCAGAGGTGGACCCAGGACCCCTGCAACATGTGCGGGCTTCCGTGCGAGATCAAAATGAGGGCACCCGCGCCGTGTTCAAGAACGGAGAGTTTCAAGACGGTGACAGCAGAGTGCCAATGCAAACGTGGGGTCCTTCTGAGGAGGGAGTCTTGTGTGGCTCTGCAGGTCACGGCTCAGGAAGCCAGCCCTGGGTGCACTAGAGAGTGCCTGTTATCAGCCTCACTGGTGTGGCTCAGTGGTTGAGCATCGACCTATGAACCAGGGGTTCATGGCTTGATTCCCAGTCAGGGCACATGCCGGGCTTGTGGGCTGGATCCCCGGTAAGGGGCGTGCAGGAGGCAGCCCATCAATGATTCTCTCTTATTGACGTTTCTCTCTCTCTCCCTCTCCCTTCCTTTCTGAAATAAAATAAAAACACGTTTTTCAAAAAAAGTTTCTGTTATCAGGGGGCTCTCAGCTCAGTGGGCAAGACTAAAGCATTCACAGCGATGACTTGGTGTGATAAATAACAGTATGTGTTGGGGCAGGGATGGCATGAGGTGTTATGTAAACAAAGAGACAAAAATGAGGTCATTTAGACCTCATACCGGGATTATCATCTCTCTCTCTTTTTTAAATCTAAAATACTTTAATGTTTTACCTGTTTAACAGCTTTTAGATATATTCACATACCCTACTTTTTGATTCACCCATTGAAAGCGTATATTGATAAAGATTCGCAACCATCACCACGATCAATTTTAGAACATCTCCATCACTCTGAAATCTCATTCCTATTAGCAGTCACTCCCCAAGGTCCCCCGCCCCTCCCAGTCTAGGCAACTACTAATCTTCTTTTTGTCTCTTTCCCACTTGCCTATTTTTAGGAGTGGAATTGCTAGGTTCTATGGTAATTGCATGTTACTGCATTTTTTAAACAGCGTTATTGAGATACAATTCCTATACCATAAAATTTACCCTGTTAACATGTACAATTCAGCGGTTTTTGTATATTCACGGACTTGTGTGACCACTATTATCTAAATTCTGGAACATTTCAATCACCCCCAAAAGAAATCCCCGTGACCCCTCCCTCCTATGGATTTGCCTATTCGGTCGGACATTTCATAAAAATGGAATCATACACTAAGTGGCTTCTGTGTCTGTCTTCTCTCCCTTAGCATAATGTTTTCAAGGCCCATCCACGTTGTGGCACACAGATGATCCTCTGTTTGTAGATGAGGAAACCAAGACTCTGGGAAGCTAAATGATTTTCAATGAGTCACACGCCAAGCCATCTTCTATCATTGGTGGAATTATTAATTCATCTGTGGGATGCTACTCTGAGACCGTATGATTATCTGGTTCCCCAACATCCTTTCCCTCAATAGTTTTAACGCCCTGAATCAATCATTGTATTGACAGTTGCAAAGTCTAATTCTGTCATTTGCCTACATTTATTAGCTGGCACAGTGAATCACTGTGAACTTATAAATATTTTTATGTTTTACGTAATGTACTATAATCCACTACCATCATTAACTTTTAAGTGCCCCAAATCTGGCAACTGGGACTCTTAAAATAATTTGAAAGGTCTTTATAATAATCAATATGTCACAAAATACAATAGGTTGGAGGCCTATGAAACTCTAAAATGTAGACTATATTCAAATACTTTTTGGACAATTTGTCGGCATAAAATGTTTGCTACCTGAAACAAGTTCAGAATCTGTTGACAATACCTTTGATTTCCTCAGAAGTTATATGGTAGAGCATTTTCTTTGAACTTGATGTTGATATATTGTAATAGGACTTCTTCCAAAGAAAACCAGTGAATTTTAATCTTTAGATATTATTCAAGCCTGAAACAAGATTTTAAGTGTCTTTAACCCAACTTTTTAAAGTGGCAAAAGCTGAAGAGGTTGGAGAATTAATACAATGGCGTTGGATGCCAGAAATTTCATTCCTGAGCAATGCTGAGGACTGTGAGGATAAAGGGAAACCCGAAATAGCCCCAAATAGATAGGATTGGGTTGGGTTGCAAGTAATAGAACACCAGAGAGTAATGGTTTGACTCCGCAGGGACTAGATTTTTTCTCTTGCAATAAGAAACCCTACGGTGGTCAGTTCAGGACTAGTGTGGCTGTCCGGTGACCTCACCAGGCCTTCCTCTTTCTTTGCACACCTCCATCCTCAGTCTGTCCCCTTTGTTCTCGAGATGACACAGTGCTACTGAACCTCTAAGGCGCTGCACCTGTGTTCTAGGTCAGGCAGAAGAGAGGAGGAATAGAGATCAAACCGAATCGGTCCCGATCAGGAAACGTTCTAACAAGCCCCAAGATACACACACGCGTTTCTATCTCGTTGGCCAGAATTGGGGCGCGTGGACCTCTCACCTGCAAGGAAGTCTCTATTAGCAGAAAGCAAAGGAGAAGGGGGCTACAGATCGCTTTGGGCACTCCGTCTACAATATCCACAGCCACGTACATGGCTAGGCATCTTTAGTTGATATTTCATAAAAGTTACATCTAAAGGTGCGAACATGGCCGAAACCTGTTTGGCTCAGTGGATAGAGCCTCGGCCTGCGGATTGAAAGGTCCCAGGTTCGATTCCAGTCAAGGGCATGTACCTTGGTGGCACGCACATCCCCAGTAGGGGGCATGCAAGAGGCAGCTGATTGATGCCTCTCTCTCATCGATGTTTCTAACTCTCTGACCCTCTCCCTTCCTCTCTGTAAAAAATCAATAAAAAATATATATTTAAAGGAGTGAACATGGTTATCGTCTGTGTGCCTTCCACTCATAAAGCAAAAATATTTTTTAGCACCTGCTATGTACTGTTACTTCACTGAGAATATGAAAGATGGAAGTGATATGCTGCTTCATTTGTCCTCTTTAGGACACATTTTTGAAAGCACCAAGTAATCCTTAGGACTCAGGAAACAAACAGTTGTATTCAATGTTACGTTGCCTCTTCGCAACAGTTTCAAATCCAATCAAAACAGGAACTGAATCACCCCACTGAGTTAACTAGCTCAGTCAAATACTCAATGTTCTCCTGTGCAATGGTTTCCTTTGTGAAAAATTGTCATAAGTTAAATTCATAGTCAGACAGCCCTGCCAAACTCACTTCAGTAGCTAGGTAGCACGGGCATCATCTCCAGTGTTTGGAGTAACCTGTTTATGTTTACAGGCTGAATTACACTAAGTAATCAGAGAGAGTTACTTTGGATAGCCTACTGACAAATACAACGTTAAACTTGTAGAGACAGCACCTAATTCTTTGTGTTTATAAGCAAAGCATAAACATGTAGGTTTCCTTAAGGAAAACGACTGCATTAGGCCGCAAACTCGCTTACATCTTCTAGATCAGGGATTGGCAAACTGTGGCCCATGGACTGCTGCCCCTTGTAAATAAAATTTTATTGGAATACAGCCATACTCGTTCATGCAGAATCTAAAGCTGTTTTGAAACTACAATTGGCAGAACAGAGTAGTTGTGATGGAGACTGTACAGCTTTCAATGTCTATATTTACTCTCTGGCCCTTTACAGGAGAGTTTTTACATTTCTCATTACTTAGCACCCAGTGGGCATCCAATAAATGCTTCTTGATCTATTGAACGACTACATTCAAGGCTTTCCGGTTAGATAAGAACAATGAACAAATTAACAAACCTTAAACGCAACACATTTTACTCCCACAGTTTCCCTGGTATTTGCTTGTTTGATTGCAGTTGCTATTGTCCACACGCACTGGGCAAAGATCATATTAGAACTTTGAGGTTCTAGAAAGTGCAATTCAGAACATCCAATTTAATATCAGACCTCGGGCAAGTCCAGAGAACAAAGGAGAAAGTTCTTTTATAGAGGAAAAGGGGGTTCAGAGGGGCTGTTGGAAACAAAACAGTCCATTGGAAGAAACTAGGAATTCAAAATGTAATGGCTTTTCATTGGCTGTGCTGTAACAGCCTTTCATTGGCTGTGTTGTAATAGTCTGTCATTGGCTGCGGTGTAACAGTCTTTCATTCGCTGAGTGGTTGCTGGTTGAGAAGATCCTCCCTCTTCCTGCCAGAGTCATGGCGTAGAAAAACATCTTTCTGTTAGAGGTGGAAAACACTCTTCCTGTTTGGGGTAATGGATGATGAGTGGTGGGGCGCGACAGCTCTCCCTACAGGACCTCCCAACTCCAAAGCATATGGGGGTTCCGTTTATTCATCTTCACGTGTTCACACAATGCTGCTGTCATTTATTTTTAAAGCACTAGCTGCCACCAGATCAAAATAAGGAGACTTGACTTGGACCCGCCACTTAAAGCGGCCGGCACCCTCTGCCTTGTTGCCCCTGCCCTGCCTCCTGATCCCTGGCCTGAGAACACCTTCTTCATTCGCACGGCGCTGCCCCTTGGAACCAAGAGTGGACGGTGCCCAACTCATCTGAGAGCAGCATCCGACCCGAATCCCAGTGTCATCCAGCCATACAAGGGCGAGAAGCAGCTTCCTGTTCTGGACAAAACCAAGGTCCTTGTGCCTGGTCACGTCAGCACGAGTGAAGTCACTGAGAGAGTGACGAGGTGCTTGCAGCTCGACGCTAACGAGGCCTCCTTCCTGTTAGTGAATGGGCACCGCGTGGCGAGCGTGTCCACGCCGGTTTCGGAAGCGCATGAAAGAGAGAAGGATGAAGATGGGTTCCCGTACGCGGAATATGTCTCTCGGGAGACATTTGGAATGAAATTGTCTGTATAAGACAAGAAAAATGCATCTGCTCTAGAATTGTGTAAACTCTTTTTTTTTTTTTTTTTTTCGAATTGTGTAAGCTCTTACCAAAGGGAGAAAAAGGGTTGTTACCAGCTGGGATTGATCAGTTCATCTCCTCACAGGTCCTGGGAACAGTAGGGTTCCTGCCCAGGGGTTTTGGAAAGTTGTTTCGTACTCCAAGCACAAAAACTGAGCTCCAGTGAGCACACTTGGCTTTGGAAATCTATGTTATTTAGTTAACCTGGGCTATCTTATTTTCAAGTTTAGGAGTTTAAAAATAAAACACTTTGCATTCTAAACATAAACATAAGGAGACTTCACATAATAAAATGAATTTCCAGCTTCTCTTGAAACCTGGGAAGATCAGGCAACATGAGTGCACCCCTTGGTGAGGGCGAGAGCCACCAGGAGCTGAGTAGCTGCTGTCTCCTTCGGCGGGGCAAGCTCTGCACTTTACCCCAGTCTCCACCCCTCCCTACAGTCTTAGCCTTTGTGCCCCAGCCAGGCACCTTATCTGCCTGGCCCTTCTGCAGACCTTGGTATTTAAGATCCTTACTCTAGAGCAGTGCTTCTCAACCTTTCTAATGCCGCGACCCTTTAATACAGTTCCTCCTGTTGTGGTGACCCTCAACCATAAAATTATTTTCGTTGCTACTTCATAACTGTAATTTTGCTACTGTTAATGAATCGTAATGTAAATATCTGTGTTTTCCGATGGTCTTAGGTGAACCTGTGGGTCACGAATGCTGCTGTAGAACCTAAGACCATCGGAAAACACAGATATTTACATTATGATTCGTAGCAGTAGTAAAATTAGTTATAAAGTAGCAACGAAAACACTTTTACAACATGAGGAACGGTATTAAAGGGTCGCGGCATTAGAAAGGCTGAGGACCACTGCTCTAGGGAGTTATCACTTGCTCCACAGATGTCTGCTAGCTATACGTTTACCTCATTTTCCTGGCCTAAAAACAGACTGGTACCACTGAAGACAAAACAGGAAAGAATGACAATGCTATGCCGACTGCTACCTTCACTGCAGCGAGAATGCGGCCTCCTTCTCCCACCCCACCCCCCTTTCCTCTTTCACACAAGCCCCAAGACAGCCTGCTTTCCTCGCCCCTATTCCCGGCCCCCTCCGCCCTCTCCATCTCCTGGAGTTGTTTACCCCACACTGCGGAGCCTGTTTCCCAGGTCCCTGCTTCCTCGCTGCCCTTGAAAACAAACACCTTGGCCCCTTTTTGTTCTCAGAGCTCACTGCTAATCACTGCAGGGAGCCAGGCCGGAAATAACAGCGAGGAGGAAACTGCAAAGTTTACAAAAACCCCGTAGCCCGCACAGTCAGAGTCCCTGATTCCCCTAACGAGGTGGCACCTGAAAGTCTCCTGTTTGTCCTCTCCCTTAGAGCCCCGTGACTGTCGGGTTCCCTCCAGGGCCTAGAGATTCTACACTAAACAAAGAACCGCCTTGCTGGGACAGGGACATTAGGTGGCAGCACAGGGCATATCTTTCCAAGTCTCGCTACATGAGGCTGGCAGGTGTGAGGCTCCCAACTATCCAGAAGGGATAACTCAGTACCACTTCCGGGGCAAGCACGTGGGCTGAGACCAGTGGGAGGATGCGAGTCCACCCGGTCACCCTGTGCTGTCACGGAGCCAGGCGTGGAATTGTCTCCGGGGCCTTTCCCGGAGGCGTTGATTAGAATCGCACACTCTTAGCGCTGATACCAATCTTCCCGTCTGACACCTTGATTTCACAGGCAGGCAAAGCAGGGTCCTAAGGGACTTGACTGGTCCTGTTACCCCCATGCCTTTGTAGTTTCACGAGTGCCTGCTTATCCTTTTGGCCCGCCCTCCTGGTTCAAAAGCATTTCTTGAGCCCGGCCAGTGTGGCTCAGTGGTTGAGCACTGACTCATGAACAAGGAGGTCACCGGTTGATTCCCCTTCAGGGGGACTTGCCAGGATTTTTTTTTTCAAAAAATATATTTTATTGATTCCTCACAGAGAGGAAGGGAGAGGGACAGAGAGCTAGAAACATCGATGAAAGAGAGACAACGATCAGCTGCCTCCTGCACGCCCCCCACTGGAGATGTGCCCGCAACCAAGGTACATGCCCTTGTCCGGAATCGAACCTCTCAGTCTTCAGGCCAGCGCTCTATCCACTGAGCCAAACCGGCCTTGGCCTTGCCAGGATTTTGAGCTCCATCCCCAGTAAAGGAGGGCGTGCAGAAGGCGGTCGATTGCTCTCATCACTGATGTTTCTCTCTCTCCCTCCCTCTCCGATATCAATAAAAACATTTTTGTAAAAAATGTATTGAAGTCTGCTTATTCTAAAGACTGACTTGCCTGTGTTTGAAGGTGAAGCTAACAAGAGCAGGACCTCACCCAGAAAAGAGAGACTTCCTGGCCAGAGGTAAACGGGAGTTTCTGCCTCCACTTATTTAATCCCCGGGAGAAGGGGGAGGGCCCCGGTCCGGAAGGGGGGGTTATGGCTCTCAGCACTCCGTGCGGCCTGAGCTCCCATGAATGGGAGCAGCTGGTATCAGGTGGCGCTTATCAAGCAAGACTGGCCTCGCATGACAGGGCAGGCCATGCACACCCAAGTAACTCGAAATCCTCCCAAATGACATCAGAAAAACCACCCACAGCCCTAGAATTTAAACCCTCATTCAAACGGCTGCATTCTAACCAAGTTATGTCCTCGAGCTCCCATTAGTGGAGAGGATAGTCTCTGATCAACAGGGAAAGCCTGGGGAGGTAGCGTTTGCTTCAAGAGCTCAGGCCTCAGAAGAGAAACTTTCCTGGGAACTGGTACTATCATGACTAGGTTTTAGCTGTTTCTGTTAAAGCACCTGCTGGGTGTGAGAGGCCTCGCCACTCAAGCTGGGCTCTTCCAAGCAGCAGCTGGTTAAATGCAAAATCTGCCCTGGTTTGGCTCCGTGGATAGAGTGTCGGCCTGCGGACTGAAGGGTCCCAAGTTCGATTCCAGCCAAGAGCACATGTCTGGGTTGTGGGCTTGATCCCCAGTAGGGGGCATGCAGGAGGCAGCTGATCAATGATTCTCTCTCATCATTTATATTTCTCTCTCTTGCTCTCCCTTCCTCTCTGAAATCAATAAAGATATATATTTTTATTTTATTTTTATTGATTTTTTTTACAGAGAGGAAGGGAGAGGGATAGAGAGTTAGAAACATTGATGAGAGAGAAACATCGATCAGCTGCCTCCTGCACAATCCCTACTGAGTATGTGCCTGCAACCAAGGTACTTGCCCTCGACTGGAATTGAACCTGGGACCCTTGAGTCCACTGGCCATCGCTTTATCCACTGAGCAAAACCGGCTAGGGCTAAAAAAATATTTAAAAAAATAAATAAAAATGCAAAACCTCACTGCTCTAATTCTGCAATGACCCTTTGAGGTCCCCAAGGCACCTCTCCGCCTCCCTAGCTCAGCATGTCCTCTCTCCTGCTGTTCCCTTCCTGCCTCTGAGCCTCTCATGCCTACGGGGTCTCTGACTTTCTCAGATATGCGGGGTTCCCATACATATGTATGTATCACATTTGGTTATTTTATCTTGCTGAAAAGAAAAGCAGACTCTCAGCCCAATCTTTTCCTTCTGAATCAGCACCTTCATTTTGACAGGATCGCCTGTTGATCCCATCGCACCTTACAGGCTGAGGAGCGCTGCTTTAGGACACTAGAGAGCAGTGAATCTCAACTTTCTAAAGCTGCGACCCACAGGTTGAGAACCGTTGCTGGAGAGCCTCAGACCAGCAGAAAACACAGATATTTATATGACGATTCATTAACAGTAGCCAAATTACAGTTATGAAGTAGCAACGAGAATAATTTTATGGTTGGGGGTCACCACAACATGAGGAACCGTATCAAAGGGTCGCGGCATTAGAAAGGTTGAGAACCACTGCTCTGGAGAAGAGGCCCAAACTCACAAAAGACAAATAACACTCCTCAAAACAGCCCTTACCTCGAGGAGTTTATAAACTGGCTTAGGAGGCTCCAGGAGAGAGATTGTGAAAAGTGTCATAAAAATGGCCACAAAGAACTGTGTCAGCGGTGCCACTGCGCTGCCCCAGAACAAAGAGGACACACAGGCTGAGAGGGTGGAAAAGAACGATTCCAGCCGAAACCGGTGTGGCTCAGTGGATAGAGCCTGCGGACTGAAAGGTCCCGGGTTCGATTCCGGTCAAGGGCATGTACCTTGGTTGCGGGCACGTCCCCAGTAGGTCAGTCTGGGGAGGTTCCCTCAGGTGGGAGGTTGTGATGGGCATGGATGGAAGTGGAGAGGGAAGGCATTTCGAGTGGACAGATCAGGCAAATCGGACATTCTAGGCGGTGGCCTGCACACATTTCATGGTCTTATGCGTGACCCCAGACTTTCGGTGCCTCTCTCCAGCGCGTCACATGTGGTTGCGGCATTACATGTATAGAACCGCATCTCCTTTGACGTATGTTGGTTTAGTTCGTGGTTCTCCGGGGACTCCTGAAATGGGTTCACTCACCACACAAGCTTTCTTCTTTGGATTGAAGCAGGCAGGTCGCCCTGCCCGTCCTTGTGCCGTTGGCTGTGACCTCTAGCTCCTCTTTTATAACAGGTGCAAGGAGATGCCTTGCCCGGGGACTCTCGTTAAGTGGCCAGGGCCTTCCCAGTGCAGGGCAGATCTTCTCTGGAAAGCTCTTAATCAGCTCTCATAAGCCACCAGCCCAAAGGCCTTTTCAGTTTCTAGATAAACGTAATCACCCCGGAGGGCCAGCAATCAGGATGGAAATCGGGAACTTTGCTGGTTCCCCTCTCGGAATGTCTAGATTTCGCTTACAAAACAAAGCGACAGTACAGAAGATGAAAGCTGGGTTCAGTGGTGATTCCCCCCATGAGCTGGTGTGGCTGTAGCCCTGTCCTTTTCACAGCAGAGCTGACGGCCAGAAGGTTGGTCTAGGAGTGAAAGAGGGGGTGCTGCCGAGACCGGTTTGGCTCAGCGGATAGAGCATTGGCCTTCGGACTGAAGGGTCATGCAGGAGGCGGCTGATCGATATCTCTCTCTCATCAATGTTTCTGACTTTCTATCCCTCTCCCTTCCTCTCTGTAAAAATAAATCAATAAAAATATTTTTAAAAAAGAAAGAAAGAAAGAGGGGGTGCGAAGTGGAGAGTGTGAGGGCACCTCCGCTGGAGGCCGGAGGGAAAGCACGCGAGAAGAGCCTGTCCCCACAGCTTTCCCGAGGAGCAGTAAGTACCCTGGACCCTGGAGGCTTCAGATGAGAAAGTGGATCATTTTGGGGCGACAGCATGCACGATTCTTCAGAATAACCCACCGGGCGCGCAGGGACTCTCCTCCTCGGAGCCCCGTGGCGGGTGGCCGAAATCAGAATGGAGCCCTCAATCTGTCTCCGTGGGTGTCTGCCCTTGGCATCTGAGCGACACATTGCTTTGCCCAGCAACAGCGGTGGGAGGGCTCCACTGCCCAGAGATGAGATTACCACTCCTCTCTGTCAGAGCCCATCAGCAAACGGCTGTCACCCGCTGCCCGGGCCCCGGAGGAGAGGAGGCGGTGTCTGTCTTCACAGAGGTAATTTGGGCTGATGGGAATAGCATCGGGGGGAGTGGAGAGGGGAGAGGCAATGGCGGCACCAAACCGATCCTCGAGCTGCACAGATGAACGTCTTGGTTCTCGATCTGGGTTTGTGTTCGGGAGGCCGTGGCTCCCAGGCAGAGACACTAAACGGAACAGACATTTCACTCCCAACAGCAGCACATTCCCTTTTCTTAATGAGGAGTCAACTAAAGACTTTTCTTTAAAAGTATATTTTGTTGATTTTTTTTTACAGAGAGAAGGGAGAGAGATAGAGAGCTAGAAACATTAATCAGCTGCCTCCTGCACGCCCCCCACTGGGGATGTACCCGCAACCAAGGCACGTGCCCTTGAACAGAATCAAACCCGGGACCCTTCAGTCCGCAGGCCAACGCTAGTCTATCCACTGAGCCAAACCGGTTTCGGCTCACCTAGAGACTTGATGCATTGAAGGAAACCCATCAGGAGCATCCAGGAGCTGGGGACGGACAGTGTTTGTTGTGGCACGCCCCTAGGAAAGAATGTGGCGAAGCTGGGAGCGAGCGCGGCGTGCCTGGCACGAGGGCTGATCCTGAGAACAGATCTTCCCACACCCGTGTCCGCTGCAGCACTACTCACGGCGGCTAAAGCACAGAAGCAGCCAAGTGTCCACGGACCCAGGGTGGACAAAGTGTGATACGTATCTACCACGGAATGTTACTCAGCCTGGAAAAGGAGGGCAATTCTGACACATGCTATGGCATGGATGAAACTGGAAGACGTCACGCTAAGTGAAATAAACCAGTCCCAAAAGGAAAGGGACTGCACGCTCCCACTTCCCTTAAGTCCCTCAGGTAGTTAAGTTCAGAGAGACAGAAGGCAGGATGGTGGTTATCAGGGCTGCGGGGAGGGGGCCACGGGAGTTATTGTCCAGTGGGGACAGAGTTTCTGCTGGAGAAGATGACAAAGTTCTGGAGATGGATGGTGGTGATGATGATGGCACAGCTATGTGAACGGACCTATTGCTACTAAACTGCACTTAAAAACGGTTCAATGGTAAGTTTGTGTTAGTGTATTTTGCTACTCGTTCATCCATCGGCCAGAGATCAAGCCCTTCATTTAAGGAGAGCTTCACACCATTGGTTCCAAGGAGACTCCTGGAAATGTGCAGTCGGGTACAAAAGGTCTAACCCCCTTTGAGTTTACTTTGTAATCATAGAGGTTGACACGCTGATTACATATCAGCTAGGATTGCAACATGGTGACACGAGGTTTGCCAGCTAAGCAGTTTCCTATCTGGTGGATCGGGGCCTTTCAAACCAGAAGGAGCCTGGGAATCACCCAGCCGCTGGTTAAAGCACAGACGCGGGTTCAGTAGGCTTTGGGTGGGGCTTGAGATTCTGCTTCGCTAAGCAGCTCCCAGGCACTGCTGCTTCTTCAGGTCCAGGGACCCCATTTTAAGCAGCAAGCGCGTAGACCTCTCCAGTTAGGGCTCCTGCCCATGTCTTGTAAATAATGGCATGCTCGTTAACACTGAGCACAGGAATGCCAAGGTTTCAGTGGAGGGACAGTCTCTGGGTGACAGGAGTTATTTTGGAATCCTCTCACTTTGATCCTTACTGCCATCAAAAGTCAGGTCTCGTGGGATCTACAACTCCTTTTTTTCTCTCCAGCCCAAGCATGGACAAACCATAAACAAATCCCTTGCCGCCCTAACTGGTTTGGCTCAGTGGATAGAGCGCCGGCCTGTGGACTGGTAGGTACCAGGGTTGATTCCGGTCAAGGGCATGTACTTTGGTTGCAAGCACACCTCCAGTCGGAGGTGTGCAGGAGGCAGCTGATCGATGTTTCCAACTCTCTATCCCGCTCCCTTCCTCTCTGTAAAAAAATCAATAAAATATATTTTAAAAATAAATAAATAAATTTCTTGCCCATTAGGTGTAGGCCAGATACGACACATATTTTCCAAAATCATGCTTACAAGAAGGAAGAAGGGAAGGAGGTGGGTGGAAGACAAACGAGAGAGAGGGAGAGAGAGAGAGAGGAAGAGAGAGAGAGAGACTTCCTCTGAAGTCTTCTATAAGAATCCTGTGTGGCCCTCCATTGCTTTCAGGCCAAAAGTTCAGACTCCATCGAGAGGCTTATAGGATGAGGTCCCTGCCCACCTCTTGCCATTCCCCTCCATGTTCAGCCGTAATGAATTCCGTTCTTCCTTGCCTTTGGAGTTGCTCTCTCCTGGAACCTCGTCCCCTCCTTGTATCACTGTCTCAGGCCTTGTCTCTTCTGGAAAGACTTTGACCATGTTGCCGCCCTCCTTTTCTCCCTCTGTTGGGTTGTCCTTCTCCGTCTTCAGTTGCACATAGTGCTTACCTCAAACTTAAGTTATATTTCAATCATTTTCCCTTGTCTATGTTTCCTGCTGGACGGTGAGCCCTCTGAGGCATGGGACAATGTCTTTTGTCGCCACAATGGCGAGAACGTAAGGAGCGCTCCAGCAATGTTTGTTGAAACAATGAGCAAAGGCAAACTGAAAGTGCTTGACATTTGAGGGAGACATTGCTTAGTTCCTGAAACACCATGAAGTTGCCCTCAGAATGACTCTTCCAAAGGTCAAACATATTGACAGCAGTTTCTGAGTTCCAGCAACTGGGACTGACCTCCCCTGATTCTGATAAACCGTATTTCCCCAGCTTCCTCATTTTATAGCTTCTTCTCTGGAAAACCAAATGCAAAACAAAAAACAAACAAAGCGAAACAGAAACAGAAGGTAGTAAGAGTAGGTTTTAAATAAAATTTAGCAGGCGGCTAGCATCTCTTTGAATATTAGGATGCTAATTATACTCTTCTTATTGGACAATTTGACCCCAAATAAGTCTGTTAAATTGCAGCGGTTCCACATTTGAGGTCTTGGGACCTCTAGATGTTACTAACAACCTCCACACTGATATATCTATATGTGCATCTGTAAATTCTATCATAGATGCTGCTTTATGCAAAGTACTGTTCCAGGGCCTGTGGGTTACCAAACTCCCAGTGTCCAAAGCTTTGCCCTTTAGTTGTCTGGTCTGTGCATCTAATTCCATGGCTTCAGCATTTAACCTAATTCCCTGTCAGTCTTTAGCTCCCATCTGTCTCATCAATCCGAGACACATATTTCTAACACCCAGTGGGGCTTGTCCACCTGAATGTCATGCGGACATCTTAAACCCAGTACATCACCCTTTCTCCCAAACCTGTGCTCTGTTACCCACTGTGGTTAATGGAACCCCCATTTCCTCAGCTTGTGCAGGCCACTGACTTCTAAGCCATTCTTAGTTCTTCCTTTCTCCCATCATCTCCCATCAATCAATGATCAAGTCTTTTTTAAAAAAATAGATTTTATTGATTTCTTACAGAGATGAAGGGAGAGGGATAGAGAATTAGAAACTGATGAGAGAGAGACATCGATCAGCTGCCTCTTGCACGCCCCCTACTGGAGATGTGCCCGCAACCAAGGTACCATGTCCTTGACCAGAATGGAACCTGGGACCTTTCAGCCCATAGGCTGACGCTCTATCCACTGAGCCAAACCGGTTTCAGCTAAACGATCAAGTCTCGTTGACCCAGTCTCTCAATCTTCCTTCAACTCATTCTGTTCTCCCTTTTCTTTTCTTTCTTTTTAAAGAATAAACCCAAAGTATTTGTCCTAAAACAAATTCCATGTGGCTTAAAGATTTACATTTTTAAAGTGAAAGTCTAGAAATCAAAGAAGAAAACATGGATATTTGTATAGCCTTGGGATGGGAAAGGTCTCTAAATATCAGAAGAAAATGGCAGAAATCACGAACGAAATGACAGCTCTGGTTGACCAGGAATCACTTGAGAGCCTTGTGGCTTCAGGACTAACAGTGACAGTTTATCAATCTCATTGCTTTTCAGATGAAACAAAAGCTGTCACATGGCAATTTCAAAAAAGGACCCTTGATTAGAAAACAAGATTATCTGAAGGTGTCCTGGAATACCTGGGTCTCAGCCCAACTCTTTAAAATCTAACCATTCTCTCGTGCCCTCCAGCTAACCCAGGATAAAGCTATCCTCGGGGGTTGCACATACTCACTTCCCTCAGTTGACTGACTTCTATTCTTTGAACCTGCACTATTTGTTGCAGCTGCTTTGGAAAACTGTCTGGCAGTTTCTTAAAAGGTTATTTATAGACTTATCAACGCGGCCCCGAAATTCCACTCCTAGGTATACACCTTGTTCCCTTCATTAGAGACTTCCTTTGCAGACCTATCAGAATCTTTGTTCTCCATAATAGGAAATAGCTGCCTATTGGTTTGCTTGTTCATTCCTTGTTGAGTTAATCCACCACGGTCATCAGTAGCAGCAGCATTAACTGTTTTCTGCTACTTCTGTTTCACTAGATTCGTGCTTTCTTTTTTCCTTCTTCAACCTCAGTCATCTCCACCGGGCTCGGACCAGTGGTTCTCACCCAGCACCAAGTCCTGCTCCTGGCCGCCCACTTGCAAAGCTCCCGTGCCCAGGGTGTGGGGTGGGGCACTGTTCCCCTTTTCGGCTATCAAGACCTTACCACTTCTCTCCTAGATTACTGAAATGACCTTCCTGGGATTTCTTTGCCTCCACTCCCTCCCCAGGATAGCTCTTCCCTCAGACTGTTGCCAGAAGTCTTACTCAAGCCAAAACCTAATATTGTTCCACCTTTGCTTACAGCCCTTCAACAAATCCCTTCTATCTATAAAATAAAGTCCAAAGACCATAGCAAGATCTACAAGGCTCGGGGTGACTTACCTTTTACCTCCCTTATCTTTCCAACCTCCTCTCTGACATTCTCCCTGCAGACCTTAACTCGACCATCCTCTCACGCACCATGCTGGCTCTTTTGTCAGGGACCTTCCAGATGCTGGAAATTTCAGCCTAGAAAAGTCCTGTTTGTCCCCAAGCTGCACTGAAATGCCATCTCCTTTGTGAAGGCATTACCTCTGGGCACTCCATACATACTTCTATTATAGCACCTCTCATATGATACTTTTTAAAATATATTTTTTATTGATTTCAGAGAGGAAAGGAGGAGAGAGAGAAACATCAATGATAACAATCATTGATTGGATGCCTCCTGCACACCCACACTGGGGATTGAGCCTGAAACCTGGCCATGTGCCCTCCCAGTTCATAGGTCAATGCTCAACCACTGAGGCACACCAGCTGGGCTATCCTTATCTTGCATACGCCTCCTTCCCTACTGGATTGAGCACCTAGAATGTAGGGACCACGTCTCACTCTGTTTTGTATCCTGGCTTTTGACCCAGTACTGGGTGCATCTCCAGCTTGCCATACAAGTTCAATGAGTGACTGAGCAAAGAATCGAACGAATAAATAATTGTGTGGAATGAGTCAGAATAAGAGCAGTAAGAAAGGTGCAGCTGAACTACTGCTGTAGGATGTTCAGAGGATTGAGTCATATTTATTGGGGAGACCAAAAAGACAGTGTGCAGAGGAGAGGGGGGATGGGAACTGGGTGAAAAAAAGGCAAAGGGACTAAGAAGTACAAATGGTATTTACAGAATAGTTACAAGGATGTAAAGCACAGCACAAGGAATATAGTCAATAATGTCATAATAACTATGCATGAGGCCAGGCGGGTGCTTGAAACATTGGGGGACCTCTCTGTAAGGTGGTCTAACCATGACTGTCTAGCCACTCTGCTGTACATCTGAAATGAATAGAGAATAATACTGAATATAAATAGGAAAAAAAAAGAAGACACGCATGACAAAAAAAGATTGCATAATTGATTGCAATCTTTCAACTGAATCCTATATACTTGATGGTGCCTTAAAGCAAGATTCCCTGAGATCCAGCATGGCCCACTCCTTTTCCAATTTCTACCTCAAACTGAAGTTAGTTTTACCTTCCATCTCTGGTAGCTCTTAGATCTTTAACTTGTTTTAGCTTTGCCTATAGTCATTTAGTTTCTTATAATAATCTATCTACTTGTAAAAGAAGATCCCTTCTTCTTCTTTTTTTTTTTTTTAAAAAAAAGGATTTAAGTGGCAGCCTCGGAACTGCTCATGTGTTCCTACTCTTGCTTTTTTTTTTTTTTTTTAAAGATATATTTTATTGATTTTTCAGAGAGGAAGGGAAAGGAATAGAAAGCCAGAAACATCAATGTGAGAGAGACATCGATCAGTCGCCTCCTGCACACCCCCTCCTGGGGATGTACATGCCCTTGACCGGAATTGAACCTGGGACCTTTCAGTCCCCAGGCCGACGCTCTATCCACTGAGCTAAACTGGTTTCGGCTACTCTTACTTCTTGAATAGAAGGACCCAATACCTGTTGGTTGGATGAAGTACAGGATTGCTCAGGCCCCAGTGGGACTTTGAGTTGCTTGGTGAGCACTCATTTCCCTGAGGACTCCTAGGTACTTGGCCAAAAGCGCTCTCCCTATCCTGTGTGTTTGACTGCATTTCTTTCTTTCTTATTAAAAATATATTTTTATTGATTTCAGAGAGGAAAGGAGAAGAGAGATGGAAACATCAATGATGAGAATCATTGATTGGCTGCCTCCTGCACGCTCCCTCCTGGGGATCAAACCTACAACCTGACCGGAATCGAACCCAGAACCCTCCAGTCCGTAGGGCAATGCTCTATCCCCTGAGCCAAACGGGGTAGGGATGCATTTCTTTCCATTTTCAGTTCCTTGGGGTTGCACCTTGTTGCACACGGATCTTTTGAGCTTAGAACACCGAAGGCCTGTGTTATCCTCACAGCTCAGCTCCTGTGGTGCCCATAGGCTGCACTGCAGTTAATGTTCACCATTTCCACCACTGGCTGAATTGCCTTTAAGTCTGAACGGACAAACACACACACATCCGTAGGGGGCTCAGGTCTATCTGGTGACAGGTGCTCTGTTTCTGTGACTGGCGTCCCTCTCAGGCACATGTTACCCTCCTTCCCAAAAAGAGAAGAGGGTTCTCAGCACAGAAAAACCCAGCCCACAGGCAGTTCCTGAGGGCCCAACCAAAGTGCAAAGTCCACCCCCTTCTGGAACTTTCCTGAGAGCCTATTGTGTACAGAACCCTGCAGGGAACATGGAACCCAATCTCTGGATTCCCAGGTCTGGGCTTGACTTACCAGGCAGTAATGGGATGTCTGTGTTTTCTGTAGCGTAAAGGGATGCCTCCTGGCAGAACTGTCTTTTATGTATTGTCTTCCCTCTCTCCACCGTAGACAGCTATGCTCGCTGACCTTCTCTCTTCCTAATAGGTCCCCATGTGCAAAGGGCCGGACTTTCTCCATCCAGGCATGGACCTCTGGGTTTAAGCCCGTTGGTGTGTCCTATCCCACTGAGTCCAGTGACTGCTATAGGGACGGCCCACGGCCTAAACTGTCTAATTCAGTGGTTCTCAACCTTTCTAATGCTGCGACCATTTAATACAGTTCCTCGTGTTGTGGTGAATTGTGATGTAAATATCTGTGTTTTCTGATGGTCTTAGGCAACCCTGCTAGTGGTTCTCAACCTGTGGGTCACTGCTGTAGAGCCTAAGACCATCAGAAAACAGGTCACGACCCACAGGTTGAGAACCACTGGAATTGGAGTGAACTCAGGAGTCTGAGGGCATGTAGAGACTCAGAGTCTTCTCAGCCTGGCCGGTGGTGTGTCCTAGTTCTGCCGCTGCCGTAGTGGGAAGTGGGAAGCTGGAAGCTGCCAGGAGCGAGGAGGGGTTGCATCATGTGGTGACAAAAGAATGAGTCCACCGAGGAAGCAGAGCCACGACCTGGAAACCTGTAGTTTGAGTCCTGGATCACATTGTTCCTGGTCCCTCATGAGCCAACACATCCTCTTTATTGCTTAAGCCAGTCGGCGGTTGTTTTATTTCATTGGGAGCATGAAACTTTCTAGTTGGTACCCTTAGATTATAAACTATGTGACAGAAGAGATTGTGTCTGTCTTTATGATCATGGTACCCACCCCCTGGCACATGAGGAGGCATGCGATAAATGAGTGCTGACTGAATACACATCAGCTGGAAGGCACACGTTCTATAAAGGAAAGTGATGTGGCTTTAGAAGCCAGGATCTCACCCCAACCCAAGGCTTTATATATATATATTTGTTGTTGTTGTTGTTGATTTTATTTTTACAGAGAGGAAGGGAGAGGGATAGAGAGTTAGAAACATCAATGATAGAGAACATCGATCAGCCGTCTCCTGTACACCCCCCACCGGGGATGCACCCACAACCAGGATACATGCCCTTGACCAAAAGCGAACCTGGGACCTTTCAGTCCGCAGGCCGATGCTGTAACCACTGAGCCAAACTGGTTTTGGCAAAAAATATATTTTATTGATTTTTTACAGAGAGGAAGTGAAAGAGATAGAGAGAAACATCGATGAGAGAGAAACATTGATCAGCTGCCTCCTGCATACCTCCAAGTGGGGATGTGCCTGCAACCAAGGTACATGCCCTTGAATCAGAATAAAACCTGGGACCTTTCAGTCCACAGGCGGACGCTTTATCCACTGAGCCAAACCGGTCAGGGATCCAACTCAAGGCTTTTGCTAACCACCAGGACGTTTCCCTGGAAATAGGTGGTATCTCTGAGAAGGCCCCAAAGTAGCAGCACCCCCCCCCCCTACTTTCCTGTGAATCTTGAACTGAATTCGAAGATAGCAGTAAGCTAGATGAGGACCAAAAAGATCTTTTATTACTTATAAAACTTTTATTACTAATAAAATAACCTTTATGACTAATAAAGCTGAGAGGAGAGGACATGGCCTATAGTATCAGGCTGATGAGCGTCTCAATACCCAACCTCAGAATTAGACGGACGTGGCCAGAATGGGCCTCCCTTTCCCGCCCGGAGGGAGCAGTGTTGCTTCCCAAGAAGAAAGAAGGAGAAGATGGTGGGAGGCACAGTTTCTCCTTCCAAACCCATCAGTCACATGAAACCACTTCCTCCCGGAGGAGAACGAGGGGGCGGAGGGAAGGCAGGCGTGGTATGCTAATTGGGCTCTTTCACAAGGAAGGAAGCCGCCAGGGTGGGAAGACAGGTCTCCAGAACACACAGCAAGTGCGATTCGGTCAGGTCAATGGATTCTGCTTTGTTTTCCACCTTAATGGCTTATTTTTCAAAGGGTGGAATGTGTTTGCTGTCTCAAGTATTCTCCAAGGAATCACCGACACACCACAGTAATGCCAAGCTCCCGAAGGAGTTAGAAACCCTTTAAAATCGTGCAAAATTCAAAGGGAGAAACAAGAAGGATTCACGATGCACTTACATAACCAGGGGCACCAGGTGGCAATAATCCTGGTGCTGGCTCATCACACACCGTGCCCATCAAAGGCATTTCAAGAGCACTGCAATCTCACACCTGTCCATTTCTTTCTGGATGATCTCAGAGCCACACTGCACCCATTTAGTCACCAGGAGAGCACAGCCAGTTTAACTCCTTGGTGGCGCAGGGAAATGGCACTTCACAGTGAATTCCAGGAAACCAAGGGCCACACGAGACAGGAAGTGTGTGACCATGTTCCCAATTTCCCCAATGTCAAGGCAAGGGGCTCAGAGCATTTTTCAAAACAAATGTCAGTGGAGCAATGTGACTGTCAGCCACGTGCTTTCGATTTTACTTACCTGGAATCTTTTTCCTGCTTCAGGCTTTTGAGTGTGTTTGTTTTCAAGGTAAACATTGACCATCCAGGCTTTAAGAGGCTTTCCCAAAAAAAACATTGTTTTGTAAATGTGACCTTTGGTGG
>PVJN01029240.1:0-26591 GCA_004026805.1 Lasiurus borealis | reverse complement strand
AAAGCTAAAGGAGTTCATCAACTCCAAACCAGTATTATATGAAATGCTGAAAGGTACTCTTTTAGAAGAGGAAGAAGAAAAAGGTAAAAGACAAAAAATTATGAACAACAAATACATATCTATCAACAAGTGAATCTAAAAATTAAGTGAATTAAAAATTTGATCAACAGAATAAACTGGTGAATATAATAGAATCAGGTGAACAGAAAGGGAGTGGACTGATAATTCTTGGGGAAAGGGGTGAGGGGTGTACAGGGAGAGACTGGACAAAAATCATACACCTATGGATGAGGTCAATGGGAGGGAGGTAAGGGCAGAGGGAATGATGGGAGTTGGGTGGAGGGGTGTTATGGAGGGGAAAAAAAGAGAAACAAATGTAATAATCTGAATAATAAAGATTTAATTTTAAAAAATTAAAAAATTAAAAAAATATATGGAAGGAAAAAAATTCTTAGAATGACAGAAACACAAACCACAAGGCAGAAAAACTGATTTTGACAGTACCACAGAGAAGAATTTCTATGCAAAGACACCATGTAGAGTTAAACATATGACAGGTTTGAAGAAGATACTACGAATGTTCAAACTTAACAAAGGTGCAACATATTTTTTTAAAACGAAGGAATTCCTATAATTCACTAAGATAAATCTCCAGTGGGAAAATGGTCAAAATCAATTTATAAAAAAGGGAATCCATAAAGCTTATAAGAATATTAAAGGAGTTGGTTTGGCTCAATGGATAGAGCATCGGCCTGCGAACTGAAGGGTCCTGGTTTCAATTCTGGCCAAGAGCACATGCCTGGGTTGCGGGCTTGATCCCCAGTTGGGGGCATGCAGAAGGTAGTCAATCAATGGTTCTCTCTCATCATTGATGTTTCTGTCTCTCTCTCCCTCTCCCTTCCTCTCTAAAATCAATAAAAAATATATTTTTTAAAAGAATACTAAAGGAATAGTATAAACTATTAGTAATAATAAAAATCTAAGGTAAGACAATAATGTAATTTTATACCTAATAAACTGAAGTGCTAAATAATGCCAGTGTTCTTGATACATGTACAGGATGTCTACATAAATCTGGCAGTATTTAATCCAATGAAGTAATTATGTACTCTTTGACCTCAAAATTCTACCTGTGAGCATTTATCACAAAGAAATTCTCAAACAGGTCCATTAGGAGGCATGTATAAAGTTGCTCACTGCAGTTCTATTTGTGATAGGAAGAAGATGAAGGCCATCCAGTTCTCTCCCATTCCTAACCTGGGAAAAGGGATACAAAATATATGAAGCCCCACAGGGTACCATGAACCGTTAGAAGTTATAGACTAGATGTACCCACAAAAACAAAGCTAGGTCACCAAAAAAAAAACAGTGTTTACAAATAAATATACTGTAAAAATATTATTTACATAAGTCTGCAATATATATAAACCATATAAATATGAAATTTGTTTCAAAATAATCCAGATAGGGTAGGAGTGGGGTAGAGAGTTGGGAAAAGAAAATAATCTAGGCCACGAGTTTATAATTTTTGAAGTTGATAATGAGTACAGAAAGCTTATTATAATTTCTCTCTACTTCTGTATACTTAAATCCTATCTAATAAAAGAGGGAATATGCTAATTGACCATCATTCTGTCACAAAGATGGTTGCACCCACAGCTGAGGCCCAGTTCCCATAAGAAGCCTTAACAAGCAATCAGCAGGGACCTGAGGCTATGCCCTCTCCGACCCCCATGGGCTTGACAGGGAAACTCAGGCTGTGCTTTCACCACCTGGCAGGGCTTGACAGGGAACCTCAGGCTGCACCCCTTACCCTGGCATCAGGCTGGGGGACCTCAGGCTGTGCCCTCACCCTGACGACAGGTCAGGGGACCTGAGGCCATAAACTCCCACCCCCATCCAGTGGGGCTTGATGAGTGACTTCAACATGCGCTTCCCATCCTGGAGCTGGGCAGGGAGACCTCAGGCTGCTCCCCCTGCCCCAGTGCCAGGCTAAGGGACCTCAGGCCATGCCCCCACCAGGTGGGGCTTGACAGGAACTTCAGGCTGTGCCCCCCACTCCTGCACCAGGCCAGCGGACCTCAAACCACACCCCCGCCTGGCAGGGCTTGATGGGGGACTTCAGGCCATGTCCCCCACCCCAGCATTGGGCCAGAAAACCTGAGGCTGCACCCCCGTGCCTGGCTTGGCTTGACAGGGTACCTCAGGCCATGCCCCCCACCCAGCAGGGCTTGACAGGGAACCTCAAGGTGCACCCCAGTGCTGAGTCAGAGGAACTCAGGCTGCACCCCCTACCAGGTGGGGCTTTACAGGGGACTTCAGGATGCCCCCCACACTCCACCCAGTGGGGCTTGATGGGGGACCTGAGGCTGCACCCCACTCCTGGTGCTGGGTCAGGGGACCTGAAGCTGTGCACCACCCCCTTCCTGGTGGGGCTTGATGGTGGACATCAGGCCATGCCCCACACCCAGTGAGGCTTGACAGGGGACTTCAAGGCATGCCTCCCACCTTGGTCTGGGCTGGGGGACCTCAGGCCATGCCCTGTGGCCTGGCATCAGTCCAGGGGACCTAAGGCTACACCCTCTATCCAGCGGGGCTTGATAATGGTGGGACTGGCCGAGTCTAGATCTAGCCCAATGGGTGGGGAGAGGGGTGGCCGGGTCAGGGTCTCATGCAATTTTGAGGCACATGTGGGTAGGTGGGAACTTGACTCTGGGCCCCGTGGTATGCCCAGACTCTGATAGGAGAAAGGTTTTCATATACATTTTACTAATTGTCTTTCATCTCTGACACTTCTATTATAGAGAAAGGGCAAATAGCAATATTAAATTATTTTCTTCTATTAATTCCCTTTTAATGTGCACAAATTTCATGCACTGGGCCACTAATTTTTCTATAATAATTTTAAATGCATGTATACAAAATACCAATTTTATCCAAAAAATAGGGAATATATATAAAATGCATCAGAATGGTTACCTGAAAAGTGAAAAGGAGGAGTAAAGGAGTGATATGAAAGGAAAAAATAAGAGAGGCCTTATATGGGCCAATGATGATAATCCATATATAATATTACTTGCTAACTGGTGTGTTACCATTAATTTTTCACTTCAGAGAAATTTCTAGGTCTGTGTTGTATGTCCTATTAATTGGTAATTATTGCTTTCATTTGTCAAAGCAAACTCAGATAACTCAAAATTCAATTCAATGACCTTCTTTAACAAGAATATTTTCCAAGTGATTCCTTTGGCACACATTTCACTATTGATCGACTATTACTATTCACTTATATCCTAGTAATTGGTTTATTTTTCTCTCATCATGATTTTCAGACCCTAATATTAAATATTTGCCCTCTTTCTAACTCAATTTTCACATATTTTAAAACAACACAGATAGCCAAATTGAAGAGCAATACTAGAATATAGGAATAGAAAAACTAATCATTACAATGAAAAGTTGAATATTTTTTATTTTGCTTTTTTCTAATATGTCTTAGTCTTGAGGCCATATATGTGCTACTCTGAGAAGTAAACTGAACAATGCATATAATCAGGCCCTATTGAATCCAAAACCAACCTCAACATGGTGTGCCAGGGGAAGACTATTTTTTAACCTATTAACTGCAAATGGAAAAACTAGATGCAGTCAGAATACAGCAATTATTTTTAGTCCCCAAGCAAATGTTAAAATAAAAGCAGGGGGACCAAAGGAGTGAAAAAGGTGGAGGGAACAAAATGTATAATAAATGGTTGAGGCTAGTGGCTCTCAGGTGTTAGCCTGTATGAGAATCATCTGGAGAGCCTGTTAAATCATTGCTGGGGGCCTGCCTCCAGAGCTCTGATTAAATATGCCTGGGTATAACCCCGAGAAACACTGGTGATAATGGTGCTGGTGATTATGGTGGCGGTCCAGGACTATGACTCAAATTGTCCCTGCCCTGGTCCAGGATCCAAATCCTTGATGGCTAGAGCATGCTGCCTCTACCATACTAAAATGAAGTTGTTTTGCTTGTCTATCAAAAATGTGTTGAGTGCATATGCATATCTATGAGAAAAGTCTTAAACGGGATTCACCAAGATAATACTCCACTTCAAGAAACTGGACTTCTAGCTTTCCATGCAAATCGCGCTCTCCCAAACATGGTGAAGATCCCTAAAACCTGCCGGATTTCCTGTAAGTGTGACAAGCATCAATGCCACAAAATAACACAGCGCTAGAAGGGCAATTATTCCCTGTATCACAAAGAAAGCACAATAAGACAGGAAGCAGAGTGGCTAAGGTGGACCGACTAAGCTAATTTTCAAAAAAAAAAAAAAAAGGTTAAAATTACAAAGATTGTGCTGAGGCTTGAATGCATTGAGCCCAACTGCAGATCTCAGGGGACATTGGCTATTATAAGATGCAAGTATTTTGATTTAGGAAGAGAGAAGACGAGAAAAGGCCAAGTGACCCCATTCCAAGCTCCGTATTTTATATTATGATGTGAGCATAAAATCTTGAGGATATGTTCACTTAAAAAAAAAGAAAGAAAGAAGCTGGACTTCTAGAAACTTCAACTTGTCCCAATATTGTGCCAACACTTACTAATATAGTTCATTCTTTCAACAAATATTTATGAAGCACTCACCATATAACCCAGCACTATGCTAAGCACTGGCACACAATATGAAGGAAACAAATGAATGGCCTTTATTTTCCTGGAATTTACAGTAAATGCCCAAAAGAAAAGTCACACCAGGGCTCCACCAGTCCGTGTAGTTCTTCCTGTGAATAGGAAATGTTAAAATAAAAGCCTGCACTGCAGGTGGAGCCCTGGCTACGTTTTAGCTCCTCCTTACCCTGGGCTGGCCCCTTATACAATGCGCAATCTGCACAAGCACCTCTTACTCTGAGCCTCTTGTTTAAACAAAGCCCTCAGGCTTAAACTTTGTCTGTTTATTCCTATTTAATAAGCAGTTGTCAAGCTCAATTATAGATTTTCAAACCCCACAGTATATATCAAGGTTTTAGAGGCCTCTACACAGTTCAGTGGGAAATCTCAGATACAAAGATTGAATAATCAATAATCTGTTGATACTCTCCCTGTTGTTCACGGCAAGACTCTTATTTTCCCTTCTTCATTACTAATTTTTCTCCTTTCCCCTTCCTTATGGGGAGCCATACTGTTTTAAGTGCTAACCATATATTTTTTTCAAATGTGTGCATGTTATAGAAATATACTAAATATATACATATAGTCCCGTAAAGGTAATGTATTTGTACTATTTTGAGATCAAAGTGCAAGAGGCAGTTAATCAATGATTCTCCTTTATCATTTATGTTTCTCTCTCTCTCTCCCTCTCCCTTTTGAAATAATATATATATTAAAAAAAAAAAAAAGAAGTGAGAATAGGAAATAGGCAGGTAAAACAGAAAAATTCAAAACTTACCCAGAAAATAATTTCTCAATAACATTAGAGGAAGTATTGCTGGAGTTGCCTTTTTATGGTGAGCAAAATAAAAGCAACAAAAGTGACAGGTGTACTCCTATAGCCACCCATAATTGTGAGCTAAAAGAAACTTAGAAGTATCAGGACAAGCCATTCAATTAGAAAGAATTACTTTGTACATTTAGAAAAGTGGTCATGTTAACCTAATAAATGTTATTTTAGTAGCAACTGTGTAAGTAAAAGGAAGTCATATCCCACTTTTAAAGGATACTGTGCAACTGCTTCTGAGTTTATATGTTTCGCATTCTAGGACAGTTTGGGAATGTTTGAGGACTTGTTTTCAAAACCTGGATAAAATACCCTCAGAAGCTGTTGTCACCAATGGTTCTCAAAGCTGCCTGCATTTCAGAATCACCTATCAAAAAACTCCAGTGGCAGGGCTCCATGCCAGGCTACTTGACTCAGATTCTCTAGAAGTGATCCCAGGGGTGGCATTTAAAAAAAATAATAAAAAATAAAAAAATAAAACCTCATATAATCCAATTGTGAAAAGAGTATTGAGAGAAATCTCTCAGTTGGCCACTTTAAGTTACAAGTACTCACTGAGAATGTCAATCAGGATATTAAAGGCAAGTAACAGAAAACATTGTCTCAAAATTGGCAAAGACAATAAGGGAATTTATCAGCTCACCCGGTCCCAAATCCATAACGCAGTCAGACTTCTGCAAAGGTACATCTAGGACACAGCCCAGCATCTGCAAAGCTCTGCCACTTCTGCTCTAACTGAGGCCTTCTACCTCTAACTGAGGCCTGGACTGGTAACAAGGTGGTTTGGCAACTGCTTCAACACCACAAGATCCTAATACACCCATAGCTGCTTCTCTGAGAAATGAAAGCTTTCCCAGAAGTCCCAGGATAGAATCACTAATAGCTAATTGGCCAGAGCTGGGTTCCAAGCTGTCAATTGTCATTGAACTACCAGTCCCAGAAGAGGCTGATGGTTCTTAACTTGACTGTGCATTAGAATCACCTGAAGAGTTTGTTAAATCACAGATCGCTGAGCCCTATCCTGATTCTCTTTCAGTACTTCTAAGGTAGGGCCTGAGTATTTGTACACTCTCTTGCCAAGTTACGATGATTTTCAAACACTTTGAGAAACACCTGCTGAAAATGTAAGCTGTCTTCCCTAAAACATATGGCTTGTTAAAGGGTAAGTACCTGTGGTCATTCAAATAGGTCCACAAATTCTGACATTTCCTTTAAATAGTGGATCTAATTCCCCTTTCCATGACTTAAATTTTAACAAATAAAATAAAGTGGAAGTGATGGTAGATGACTTCAATAGGTCATAAAAGACAGGATAGCAGAAGCAATGAAAAGAAAAAACAGCAGAACAAGAAAAGAGATATATTCGAAAAAATCAAGTGACAGTTGTAAATGGCTTCTGAAATAGAGATAACTTGGATCAAATTGAAAGACATAGAGTAGAAGGTTAATTGAACATGCTTATTTATAGGTTTGTATCTCTAATATCCCTTAGTCTATGAAAATAAAAACTATGTTATGCTTATGTAGGCAAGAATTGTGAATGAACAAAATAAACACATTTTTGTGTGTTTTTTTCAGAAATACGCCAACAGGACCACCTTTGAAGAATTGCACTGTGACCTTCTAAGACAGGACTGACAGCTCTGTAATTGACAACTTGGACTGAAGGAAGAAAAAGAGCAGGCCAATTACCAAAGATATTGTACTCCCCTTTCCATCACCTCAGTTCCACTCTGTATGCACCCCATATTTGTTTTTCATGACAACTAAGAAGGTAGCTATTTTAAAGAGGGCTGGAGTGGGGTGGCTGATAATTTCGGCTTTGGGATTAGATAACCTGTGTTTGAATCTCAACTTTATTAGTTATTATTTTTTATTCTTCATTAAAGTTAGTGTAGCCTTCATTTCTGACTAGTTCTTTTTCATAGTGTCAAGTCCTTTATTTTGCTATCTAAATTCCTTGAACGTTCGCATAACCATTGTTTTGAACTCTGTATATGATAGCTTGCCTCCATTTCATTTAGTTCTTTTTCTGTAGATGTCTACTGTTCTTTCATTTGCAATATGTTTATTTGTATACTCATTTTTTTTCTTCTCTGCGTTTATTTCTATATATTAGGTAGAGCTGCTATGTCTCATGGACTTGGTAGAGTGGGTTTGTGCAATACATGTCCTGTAGGGCCCAGTGGTGTAGCATCCCTGGTCACCCAACCTGGGCATTCTATGTGCAACCCTGTGTGGACTGTAATTCAGTTATAATTTTGATGTGATTATGGGAGGTTTCAAGTATTATGTTTACTTACACTGCCATCTTGACTGGAACCCTGGAGTAACTTCTTTTTTAAGGAAATCGTCTACAACCCTTTTTAAGTTAATCCAGTCATTAAACAAATATCTGTTAATTACCTGCTGCATTCCTGGGCACTCTTCCAGGCACTGGAGATATGGAGATGAACAAGACAGAGATGCTCACAGTTCTCATGGATCTTTACACTGTAGAAAGAAATGGGGGTAGAAGAGGCAAAAAAAAATGAACAAAGAAGTAAGCACATATACAAAACTATGGTATGATTTAGGATGATTTAACTGGTCTGAAGAAAATAAAATAATCCTCAAAACTGTCAGTAAACAAAAATAAGAAAATCTGAGAAACTCTCACATCCAAGAGAGTGAATGCATATGGGAACTATCTGTCCTATTTCTTCAATTTTTCTGTAAATTTAAAACTGTTCTAAAAATGTCTATTTTTTAAGAGGTTGTGGTTGTTTGTTTTTTTTAAGACAAACATTATGGGGATATTACAAACTTTCCTCAGAAGAGAGTCGATTGCTCCAGATTTTCAAATGATAGTCTGAATAAATATTTTTTTTATTGTTGACACTATTACAGATGTCCCCCATATTCAAATCCCAGCTGACTTCTGACTTACACCACAAAATTACTAAGACGAGGCACTGCATTAATGCTCCAAATGTAAATAAAAATCTATTTTTCCTCTCTCCTTCTCCACAAAGGTATAAAAAAATAGGTCTGAGGTTCCTTAACCTGTTCTCCTAAAGATGTCCTGATAATCACTTCTCTTTGACTTTATCAAACATAAGGCTGTGTCACAGTTGCCAAGAGATCTCACAAGTTTACACCTTGTTCTACTTTGAATATATACTTAAAAGCTAAAAAACAAAACAACCTTTAGAATTACCTGGAGGTCTTATAAAACATCGATGGCTGTGACTAAATGCCAGTTCCAGAGTTTCTGAATCCTTAAGTCCTGCATTTCTTATAAGTTCGCAGATAATACTGATGCTGCTAATCCAGGTATTACACTTTGAGAACCACTGAACAACACCAAACAGAGTAACTCCATTCTGACCATTGTTATCTTATAAATAGCAATAGATTCAAACGCAGCCAAATATTACATGAATGGAACTCAGGTGTGTTGCTTCAGGGAAAGCCTTCCTCATTCTAAATTGAAGGCCCTTTTCTTCTCCCACATGTATTATACTTAAATATAATGACATATTTTCGGCTCTACCTCTAAGTCAATTGCAACCAGCTTGAGATCATGAGGGAAGATGCCAAAAGATGGCATAGCAAAGAGATGTTTTAATAGACACCACCTAAATCTTTGATGATGTCATTGAGCTATTTGAATGAATTAATCCTGGAGTCCACCCCATCTGAAAATATCCCATGTGAAATAAATTATTTCCTTATTGTCTAAGCAAATTTGAGTCATAGTTATCAGTTTCCTATAGTTAAGGTCATCCCGAGACACTAGTTCTCAGATCCCATCCTTTCCCAATTTCCTCTTCATTTACCAGCTCCAGGCACACTGACCCACAGTTTCTTGACTCTACATCAGGATATGCCAATGATAGTTCCTCTGCCTGGATACTCTGCCTTCAGAACTGCCCATGGTTGGCTCTTTCTTATCATTGGAGTCTTAGCTCAATTATCACATTTTCAAAGATATCTATCCAGACCATAAAATCAGAAGTGGTGTTTTCCATGCCACCTCCAATTTTCTTTCTCCTATTATCCTA
Organism: Lasiurus borealis; assembly: GCA_004026805.1. Taxonomy (NCBI): domain Eukaryota; kingdom Metazoa; phylum Chordata; class Mammalia; order Chiroptera; family Vespertilionidae; genus Lasiurus; species Lasiurus borealis. The sequence goes on along the minus strand of PVJN01029240.1, from coordinate 17,065 downwards.
CTTTACTTTCTTCAGACCAGTTAGCAGTGGTTCTCAACCTTTTTAATGCCGTCACCCTTTAATATAGTTCCTCATGTTGTGGTGAACCCCAACCATAAAATTATTTTTGTTGCTATTTCATAACTGTATTTTGCTATTGTTAATGAATTGTTATGTAAATATCTATGGTTTTTTGATGGTCTTAGGCTCTACAGCAGTGGTTCTCAACCTTTGGGTTCACCGGAAAACACAGATATTTACATATTAATTTTTTACAGCCCACACAGGGGGCACACATAGAGCATCCAGGTTGGATGACAAAGGATGCTGAACCACTGGGCCCTACCATAGGACACATACTATATAATCCCACTCTACCAAGTCCAGGAGACATAGCAGCTCTACCTAATATATAGAAATAAAACACAAGGAAGAAAACAAAATGAGTAGACAAATAAACATGTTCCAAATAAAAGAAGAATAGACATTTACAGAAAAAGAACTAAATGAAATGGTGGCAAGCTACCATATACAGAGTCCAAAATAATAGTTATATGAGAGGAAACCAAGATGGCGGAATAGGTGAACACTTAAACTGCTGCCTTGCACAACAATTTTAAAACTACAGTTATAAGACAAAATGGACACCAAGCCATGCCAGCTGAACCAGAGAAAGAATTTTGTTTAGTGGAATTGTTTCTAAAAATTACTTTTATGTCCAGGGAATATCTTACCTTCCTCCTTCTCTAGGATGGAAAAAAGCACATTTTCTTTTTTCCTAGATACCATCCAAATAGGCCACAGCATGTATTTGAAATATAATAAGCTCTAGAGTCCAGAGCATCAGGCTATGAGACATTATTCTATTCAGAATTTTGAGTGTGGAAGGTAAAAACTCTACTTGCTGTATATATTACTCAAGCATGGATTCATAGACAAAATAACCAATTATAAAAGGTTTGGTTTATAAATGATTCTCCTCTGAACTGACTTTCATTTTTCATTTGCTCCTCATCCCTATACATATACCTACATTAGTCCTATTTGGTCTTTGTCTCTGGCTTGTCAAATGATTTTGGGATGCCTGCCATGTTTTTGCTATTAGGTTAATTATTTTGTTTCCTTATCTGCCTGATTACTCTTAATGAGAGAAAAAATATTTTTAAATATTAGTCTTACGTTAATTTGTAATTAAAACTAACAAGCGGTGCCTTCACTTGTTTATTTATAGTTATCAACTATCCATTTGTCAAACCTTGTATTAGGAACCATACAGAAAAACTTAAATGAAGATTTTACTCATTATGTCAGTTGTAGCATGATAGAAAATTTATTAAAACAAGTGTTATATGAGGTAGAAAGTGATAAATCTAAACCATAGATTTTACTAAAATTTGGTTGGGAGCCATAGCTAGAAACCAGCAGAGGAAGTAGATACAAGAACAAAGATAAATAATTCATTAGGAAAGATGATGTAGTTTCATCAAGAAAATATATACTAGTACCTACAAGGAACATGAGTGGGAAGAACCTTCAGAGCGTTTGGTTTTAGGAAAAACAGGGCTAAAAGGAGGAATGAATTATTGTAAAATTATACAACTGAGTACATACCAGACTGATAAAATATATGATGAATTAAACTTGATATAAATTATAAGCTATATGGGCACGAGTGTTGTAGGAGATCAACAATCAAGACATCTAATTTGGTCAAATCCTATTTGAGAAATTCAGGACTTTGCTTCCAAAATGTGTTTCTCTCCAAAAGTGTAGAAGGTAACTTGTGGAAACTGCTTCTCTAATAGAAACTAAAGAGTCAGTTAAATAAAAATGGCAAAACCTTGATGAAAAGTAGCCACATAACTTTGGGCTTTGCAATACCTGGTAAAAGTGGGAATTGGCCAATTCAAGAATATACAATTTTAGAAAAACCAGATTCTAAGATATTAAAAGAAAGGCAAGATTGATTCTGCAAGGGACATTTCTGGAGCATCTAAACTGAACCAATGGAATCCAAAGGTCACTGCACAAAGCCACCAACCACCACTGACAATCATGGCAGATTTATCTAATACATAGAAGCAAACAAAAAGTGGTAGCCAAAAGGGGAGAGAAATATAATGCCCCAAATAAAAGAACAGGAACACTCTCTAGAAAAAGAAATAAATGAAATGGAGGCAAGCAATTTATCAGATATAGAGTTCAAAAAAAATGATCATGAGGATGCTCTACAGCATAAAAAAGGACATAGAAACCATAAAAAAGAAATAAGAATACAGTAGATGAAATAAAGAATACACTGGGAAGTAATAAGCAGCAGACTGGGTGAAGCAAAGAAACAAGTCAGTAATTTGGAATACAAGGTCGAAGAAATGCATCCAATTAGAGCAGCAGAAAGAAAAAAGAATTTTAAAAATGAAGATAGTTTAAGAGATCTTTGGAAGAACATGAAGCATAATAATATCTGCAACATAGGGGTACCAGATAGAGAAGAAAGAGAGCAAGGGATCAAGAATCTAGTTGAGTAATGACTAAAAACTTCCCTAAACAGGTGAAGGACAAAGAGACACAGTCCAGAAAGAGCAGAGTTCCAAACAAGATGAACCCAAAGAGGACCAAGACACATCATAAATGAAATGGCAAAGTTTAAGACAAAGAAAGATTATTAAAAGCAGCAAGAGAAAGACCATTAGTTACTGACAACAGAACTCACATAAGATTGTCAACAGAAACATTTCAGGCCAGAAAGAATTGGCATGAAATATTTAAAGTGATAAAAACCAAGGACCTGCAACCATGACTATCATTTAAAACTAGAGGCCTGTGCTTGGCCTGTGCCCTCTCACAATCTGGGACCCCTCAAAGGATGGGGATCAGGCCTAAACAGCAGTCTGACATCCCTCAAGGGACGTAGGAGTGCATGAAATGGCAGGTGTCTAGAGAGGAGCCCAAGCTGGGGCTGGGTACTATGCTGCTCCTGCTCATCCTGGCCCTGCTGCACATACTGCCACTGCTTGGTAGCACTGCCACGGAGGCAAGAGAGGCTTCTACAGCCACAGCTGTGCTCGCCAGCCATAAGGCTGGCTTCTAGCTGAGCAGTGCTCTCACTGTGGGAGCATACTCACCACCGGAGTTACAATGGTTGCTTAGGCTTTTATATATAGATATCGAAGCATGTTTTTACTCCTGTCTTCTTAGAAATCTCTGTGCCATGAAAGCCAAGTGGAAGCAGAAGCGAATGTGCAGGCTGAAGTGCCAAAGAAGAAAGATGAGGCAGAGGTCCAAGTAAACCACTAGCTTGTGTACCTGTGGAAGCTATAGGAACAGAAATAAGGGAAACCAGAGGCCAGGGATACTGGTACAAATTGCTGAACTGCATATCTGCTATCTATGATGGTTCTAAAACATACATATCATCTGATCACCACAACAGCCTTTTGAGAGACCCACCCTGCTCTTACAAAAATAGTTTTTTTTGGCCATTTGCCTTGTACATATGACATTCTGTTCTCAGTTGTGACTGAATGTAATGTGTACAATAAATCATCTCTTCCGACTTAGCTGAAGAAAAAAGAAATAATAAAATAAAATAAAATTGAAGGAAAAATAAAGAGCCTCCCAGACAACAAAAACCTAAAGGAGTTTGTTACCATTAAACCAGTATTACCAGAAATTATTAAGAGCCTTCTAGAAGAAAAAGAAGGAGAAGAAGAGAAAAAACCATAGTTAAAAAAATAAAATGGCAATAAATACATAACTATCAATAATCATTTGAAATATAAATGAATGCTCCAATCAAAAGATATAGGGAAGCTGAATGGATAAGAAAACAAGGTGCATTATATATGCTGTCTACAAGAAACCCACCTTAGAACAAAAGATACACACAGACTAAAAGTAAAGGAATGGAGAAAGATATGTCATGCAAATAAAAAGAAAAGGAAACTAAATCAGTAATACTTACATCTGACAAAATAGACTTTAAAATGAAGCCATCATAAGTGACAAAGAAGGACACTACATAATGATAAAAGGAGCAATCCAAAAAGAAAACATAATCTTAGCAAAGATTTATACACCGAATATAGGATCATGTAAATATGTAAAGCAAATATTGATGGACATTAAGAGATAATTTGACAAAAATACAGTGATAGTAGGGGATTTTAATACCCCATCAACATCAATAGTTAGACCTTCCAGATAGAAAATCAAGAAGAATATAGTGGCTTTAAATGACACATTAGATTAGGTAGATTTAATTGGTATCTTCAGAACATTTAACCCAAAAGCAGTAAAATATACATTATTTTCAAATGCACATAAATTTTCTAGGCTAAACCACATTCTAGGATGGAAAATAAGTCTCAGTAAATTTAAGAAGATTAAAATCATATCAAGCATCTTCTTTGACCACAATGGTATAAAACTAGAAATCAATTACTTAAAACACACACACACACACACACACAAACACAAGAAGGCTAAATAACATATTACTAAGCAATGGATGTAGTCAAGGGAAAAAATCAAAGATATCTTGAGACAAATGAAAATGAAAACACAACAAACCCAAAGTCTATGGGATACAGCTAAAGCAGTCCTGAGAGGGAAATTTATAATGATATAGACCTACCTTAAGAAACAAGAAAAATCTCAAATAACCTAACCTTACACCTAAGGGAACTAGAAAAAGAACTATAAACAAAGCCCAAAGTACGTAGGAAAAAAATAACATAATAAATATCAGAGCATAAATAAATAAAATAAAGTAAAAAAATACAAAATATTAATGAAACTAAGAGCTGGTTCTTTGAAAAGATAAATAAGATAGACAAACCTTTAATCAGATTCATCCAGAAATAAGAAAGAGGACCCAAAAAAATAAAAACAGAAATGAAAAAGAAGAAGTAACAACTGGCAGCATAGGTAAACACTGATACTGCTGCCTCACACAACAATTTCAAAACTACAACTAAAAGACAGAACAGACATCATCCAGAACCATAGAAAAGCTGGCTGAGTGGAAATTCTACAATAGAAGGAAAGAGGGGATCACAGAGACCCAGAAGAGCTGCAAAAAGCTGAGGTACAGAGACGCATGCATGGAGAGAGCAGGTGTTGGAATACCTGGCTGGCTTTCTCTGGTTGGAGGGAGACAGAGACTCCCAACTGTATTAAATCCCTTATCCTACGGCACTAAACTCCAGGTCCAGCAGAAACTCATACAGGGGAGTTTGGACTGTGAAAAGGGAGAAGTGCATGGAAATTTAGGGGAGTTGCGAAAGGACAGAAGTCTGGTGACGCGCACAACACTGCGTGCAGAAGACCGATTGCTGGCTTTCACAAGTGGGCAGGAGATAGAGCCTCCCAACTGAACCACTTCTAGCCACTAAACCCCAGTTTCGGGCGAAACCCTGGGGACCCAGACTCATATGGTCCCGGAGCACAGGGAGCCGGAAAGGCAGCAGTCTAGAGGCACTGCACGTGCTTGCACAGTGACTGCTCCAGTGATTACCCAGTCACATGAGACTCGGGGGCCATGGAGGGTGGGGCCACCTGGAAGGCAAGGTGGTCCATTAAGCCCTGAGACTCCACCCATCCCACACCCAACAAAGAGGCTTTTGCAGTTTTGCAAGTCTTGTATCATAAGGCTGAATCCAACACAGTTCTCCCAGCATAGTGAATGCGGAGAAAAAGGAAGAGATCACAAAAAAAAGAAATGGAGGAAGACAAATGAATGGATATAGAGTTCAAAACCACGCTTGTAAGGTTTTTCAAGAATATCCTAGAAAAGATGGATAAATTTAGCGAGATACAAGAGGAGATGAAAAAGGACCAACTAGAGATGAGAAAGGACCAACTAGATTAAACATACACTGACTGAAATAAAAAATATTATACAGAGACCTAACAGCAGACTAGAGGGAGGCAAGAATCAAGTCAAAAATTTGAAATATAAAGAAACAGAAAACACTCAACTGGATAAGCAAGAAAAAAAAAAGATTCCAAAAATGTGAAGATAATGTAAGGAGCCTCTGGGACAGCTTCACGCGTAAAAACATCAGAATTGTGGGGGTGCCAGAAGAAAAAAGAGAGCAAGATACTGAAAACCTATTTGAAGAAATAATGACTGAAAATGTCCCACATCTGGTAAAAGAAATAGACTTACAAGTCCAGGAAGCACACAGAACCCCATATAAAAGGAATCCAAAGAGGACCACACCAAGACACATCATAATTAAAATACCAAGAGCAAAAGACAAAGAGAGAATATTAAAAGCAGCAAGAGAAAAACAGTTAATTACCTACAAGAGAGCACCCATACGATTGTCAGTTGATTTCTCAACAGGAACTATGCAGGCCAGATGGGAGTGGCAAGAAATATTCAACCTGATGAATAACAAGAACCTACAACCAAGATTACCCAGCAAATCTATCATTCATAATTGAAGGGCAGATAAAGAGCTTCACAGAAAAGAAAAAGCTAAAGGAGTTTATGAATTCCCAACCGGTATTATATGAAATGCTGAAAGGTACTCTTCAAGAAGAGGAACAAGAAAAAGGTAAAAGATAAAAATTATGAACAATAAATACATATCTATCAACAAGTGAATCTAAAAATTAAGTGAATTAAAAATTTGATCAACAGAATAAACTGGTGAATATAATAGAATCAGGAGCACAGAAAGGGAGTGGATTGATAATTTTCAGGGGGAAAACGGGTGAGGGGTGTACAGGGAGAGACTGGACACAAATCATATATCTATGGATGAGGTCAACAGGAAGGAGGTAATGGTAGAGGGAGGGGTAGGAGCCGGGTGGAGGGAAGCTATGAAGGGGGAAAAAGAGAAACAAATGTAATAATCTGAATAATAAAGATTTAATTTAAAAAAAAAACATACTGGAGACAACCAAAAAAAGTCAAAGCCACACACACACACATACACACACAAAAAAAAAGAAGTAACAACTGACACCACAGAAATACAAAGAATTATACAAAAATATTACATGCAACCAATTGCTAACAAATTGGACAATTTGGAGGAAATGGATAAATTCCTGGAATCATACACTCTTCCTAAACTGAATCTGGAAGAATCCAAGAATGTAGACAGACAGATATATCTAATGAAACTGAAGCTGCAATAAAAAATAAAAAATTAACTCAAACAAACAAAACTGCTTACTGGATGGCTACACCGGTGAATTTTACCACACATTAAAAAAAATTAATATCTATTCTTCTCAAACTATTCCAAAACATTCAAAAGGAGGGAAGACTCCCATGCTTATTTTATGAGGCTAGATAAGGAAATATCACTGACAAACATAGATGATAAAATCCTCAACAAAATATTAGCAAATCAAATCCAACAATACTTTAAAAAGATCACACATTATGATCAATTAGGATTTATTCTAGGGATACAAGGTTGTTTCAATACACACAAATCAATAAACATGATATACCACATAAGCTAAAAGGATAAAATCACATGACCATATCAATAGATGCATAAAAAGACATTTGATAAAATCTAGTGCTCATTTATGATAAAAACTCTCAGCAGCAAAGTGGGAACAAAAGGAACATACTTCAACATAGTAAAGGCCACTTAGGACAACTGGACAACCAACATCATATTCAATGGCCACAAATTACAAGCATTCCCCTTAACATCAGAAATGAGCCAGTGATAGCAGCTTTCACCACTCTTATTCCACATAGGACTAGAGGTTTTAGCCACAACAATCAGACAAAAAATAGAACAAAATAAAATTTATCCAAATTGTAAGAAAGAAGTAAAACTATCATTATTTGCAGATGGCATGATACTGTATCTAGAGAACTATAAAGATCCCACCAAAAAAACTGCCAGAACTAATAAATGGAATCAATGTAGTAGGAGGATACAAAATAAATATGCAGAAATCAGTTGTATTTTTATACACCAATAATGAACTATCAAAGGGAAAGTAAAAAAAAAAAATTCCACTTAAAATTGCCTAAAAAATACCTATAAATACATTGAACCAAGGAAGTAAAGACTCATACTCCAAAATTACAAAACAATGAAGAAAGAAATTGAAGAAGATATAAATAAGTAAAAGCATATACTGTGTTCATGAATTGAAAGAATTACACCATTAAAATATCCATACGTCCCAAAGAAATATATATATTCAATATTATTCCAATTAAAATACCAATAACACCCTGGCCATGTGGCCTCAGTAGGTTGAGCATCGTCCAATGCACCAAAAGTTTGCCAGTTTGACTCCTGATCAGGGTACATGCTCAGGTTGTGAATCCCCAGGAGCTGGCGTGCAGGAGGCAGCAGATTGATGTTTCTCTTTCTCTCTCCTTCTCTACTTTCCTCCCTCTCTAAAATCAATAAAAACATATTTTTAAAAATAGAAATAAATAAAATACCAATGGCATATCTCACAGATCTAGGGCAAATATTCCAAAAATTTATATTGAACCACAAAAGACCCCAAAGCACCAAAGCAATTTTGAGAAAGAAAAAGAAGTTGAATCATGCTACCTGATATCACACTATACTACAAGACCATAGTACTCAAAACAGCATGATACTGGCATAAAACAGACATATAGAACAATGGAACAAAGTAAAGAGCCCAGAAATAAACCCACGCCTTTGTGGTCAATTAATGTTTGTCAAAGGAAGCTAAAGCATACAATGAGGAAGGTGAGCAAAGGGTAGGTTTGAGATGTTTGGGTGGGTTAAGTGGGCATTTTGACAACATGGCTTCTCCTTTGGCATGTTTAATTGTGATGTTTAACGGACATCCTTGCAGTCTAAGATGACTCCTTTAAAATAAAATTCTCTCCTATTGATGATTTGAGCCCTGCCACTCAATGGGAGAATCAGCAGAACCTGTAGGATCTAATTCGGAATTGACATTTCTCTATTGTAATTTTGTTCCTGTTTATTTTTAATTTTTTGTTTGTTTGTTTCACTGGAAAGAAAAGATGATGCTCAGTTTTAAACGTTAAAAGTGTACAAGTTGCTTGGTTACAATAAAACTAAATGTGTACACAAAGGATTTGATGCTTTTCTCTCAGAACAGATTTCAAGTTCGACTTGTATAACATATTGTCAAACTTTGTCAACTAAACTCCGTATTTTTTTATACACACTTTGCAGGATGATCTCAGGGCTATGTGGACTGATTAAGGGGGTTTGAATCAGTATATTAATGTCTCCATAGCTGGGAAACATCATGAGTACAGTTTGCTGTCAATGTCTGAAATTTTTCAAATCATTTGGAATACCAGATTGCTCAAACTTACTTCTGAGTATGTTGTACCTTTAATTTTGTATATCAAATCGGCATTTTAAAAATGGGTCTATATTTACCTGGATATAATAACAGTGCCTGCCACCACCACCAGACAGACCTGGTGCTCTAATGCCGAGTTACACACGGGGCTATTGCTGGCGTGTCTTCATTGGCGCTATAAAGGTGGCCCAGAAGACAGGCTTGCAGAGTAAGAAGTCCGGCTTGGCGGTTAAGAAACTCAGGAGTACTTTTATCTCTTAAGTATCAGTTATTTAGTAGCTTATGTTCTCAAATAAGACCAGTCTGTGTGAATCTGGGTGAGATGATGGCCTCTTCTCTACTAGATACCATTGTGCATAGAACAACATTTTGAGAAGCTACCTAATGTCTAAGCTTTTTAATGCTGTAAAATATAGTAGCTTAAATTAAATGCCAGTTAATTTTTTTCAGAGACGAATTAATGGACAGCCTGGTCAAATTCAAAGTTATCTGATGTATAAAACTTTATAAGTGGAACTATTCCATCAAAGTGTAATAAAACCTATCTAGATGGATAGTGTGTAATTTCTGCAGAGGCCTCTGTTGAGTGAATACATCACTGTATATTGGTTAGGAATCTTGCTCCAATAAAGAAACATAAAGAAAAAAAAGATAATTATTCAATAAATCATGTTGGAAAAGTGAACAAATATGTGCAAAAATATGATACTAGATCACCTTCTTACAACATATACAAGAAGAAACTCAAAAATGATTAAAGGCTCAAATGTTAGAACTCAAACCATAAAAATCCTAGAAAGTAAGGCAGTAAAATCCCAGACATTTCTCATAACAGTATTTTTGGGGGCAAGGGAAATAATGAAAAGATGAACAAATGGTGTTACATCAGTGGTTCTCAACCTTTCTAATGCCACAACCCTTTAATACAGTTCCTCATGTTGTAGTGACCCCCAACCATAAAATTATTTTCATGGCTACTTCATAACTGTAATTTTGCTACTGTTAATTAATTGTAATGTAAATATCTGTGTTTTCCAGTAGCAGGGTCACCTATGACCATCGGAAAACACAGATATTTATATTAGACCATTGGAAAACACAGATAAGATGCATAAACATTAAAGGAATCTTAGAATTAGAAAAAAAAATAGCCCAGCCAGCATGGCTCAGTGGTTGAGCATCAGCCTATGAACCAAGAGGTCAAGGTTCAATTCTGATCAGGGCACATGCCTGGGTTGCCTACTCAGTCTTCAGCGTGGGGCATACAGAAGGCAGCCCATCAATGATTCTCTCTCATCATGAAGGTTTCTATCTCTCTTCCTCTCCATTCTGCTCTGAAATCAGTAATAAAAATATTTTTTAATGAAAGAAGATAGTGTGAGGTTGTCTAAAACCCATAGTAAGCTGAGATTATTGGGATAAAGGAAAAAAGAATAAGCAGAAAGGTTGGAAGGAAACTGTATACTGAAATCTCTTCAATATCAAAGGGAAGAAATTAAGTACTATCAACTGCAGCTTATAGGCAAGGGAACAAAAATGGAAAGAGTGGTGGTTTGGGTTTCTCATCCCCTGGCAGTACCATCTTTACTGTCTTGAGTTTCCATTTCCTTCTTGGTCCTACAAAGTTCTTTATATCAAAGAGCCTATTTGATCTGTACATGATTGAATCACACACTTGGTCCACCTTCTTCTCAATTTTCTCAGCTGAGTCTTCTCTTTTACATTCTAAACTCCTACACCTCTTCAACCTTATTAAAGTCCTCTTACTCAAGAGTGTTAGGGTAAATCAGGACAAATTAAAAATAAAACAATTTTTCCAGGTAAAAATTTTAAAAAAATAGATTTCTTTCTCTTCCTTTTTCTTTGAGCAATCACCTTAGAAAACAGAATTGTAAGTACTTTCTCATCTCTTTGAACTGTATATTAATTCTTTTGAAGACCAGAGGAGCCTTTTGTCAGCTAGCCTTTTGTCTATTTTATGACCCAGAATGTCTTTCTCAAGGACCTGGGAGCCATCTGTTTGAAATGCAAACATCAAAGGAGATTGCACCCCAATCTTCTAGTCTTTATTCAAGTATAGGAGCCTAATTTTAATGGGCACCTTTTGCTCCCAGTTGCAAAACTACCTCTTGTCATAAAGACATAAAGTTTGTTTTTCCTCTAGATAAAGTAATTTAGCTAACACAGATGGCCACTCCAATTATCAGGTGAAAGTTTGGATGAATTATGTGTGACAAATGGTATTGTCAAGTTTATCCTGAAAACACTACTATTGGGTTACATCAGCTTGGCTACACAAGGAGGTATGATTTCTTTCTATCTTTATATTCTACTGGCAGTCAGTTGGCTGTTTGGTCTAATTAGCATATTAGCTCTTTATTTTATAGGATTAGTGGATTGCCTGTTATGTGTAGCACATTATATCTTAATGCTTATTTAATAATCAAGTGTTTTCTTTCTCTACTACCTTTGTCGAGAGGATTTTTGGGTTGAGAGATTTTGTTTTCAATTCTATTTCTCCCACATGCACCAATCATTCTTTTCCTGATGCCTCTTGAAAATTAACATGCGATCATATGTGGTGGCAGGATGCAAAATATACCCTAAAAAATGTATGTCTATAGAGAAGGAGGTAAACTTATAACATACTTAGTTTGGGAGTTTTACTTTATTCAATTTCAGCATCTTCAATGCTATTTTTATTATTATTGAACTAAAATTTCTTAAAATAGCTTTTTTTTTTTTGCTTGTTTCCAAGTAAAGGTCAGAATTGACCTTAAGTTTAGTTTTTGTTCTGAGAAAAAGAAGCAAGTGATCCAATTTATAATGTTGAAATGACACCTGGAAATTTTTCCCAATTAAAAATATATATATAATTTTAGGTATTTTTATTGGTATATCTGAATATCGAACATTGGCCATCTTCATAATAGAATTGAAGGACAGGGACTTACTACTGTCTGATGCCAACTGTCCTTTTGCTTGCTGTGGTAATCAAATAAGCATGTGTAAAGGGGATGTCCCTGCCAGTCTAGCTCCCTGAGGAGGGATTGAGAAGATCTGTGTTGGACATGCACCATGAGTAAGAAATAAGTTTTTGCTGTGTTAAGCCAATGGGGGTTTTGGAGTTCTTGTTACAGTGGCATAACCCTGTCCATATTGACTATTCAGATAACCTTGAACAAGCCTTGGCATATGTGGCAGACTCAGTTTCCCATAAGTAAGATGAAAGATTTAGAATCAATAGATTTTTTTTCAAGAATTTTTATTTTCCAGCAGCAGATTTCAAAAGAAATCCTCCAATAAATTTAAAAGTGTTAATGGATGCAAAGAGAGCTGGGTGTCCTCTAGGTCAGTAGTCGGCAAACCACAGCTCACGAGCCACATGTGGCTCTTTGGCCCCTTGAGTATACCTCAATCAGATTGAAGACATTTTTAGCAAAGGCCAGTTTAGGAGTATGCTAATTAAGTTAATAACAATGTACCTATCTATATAGTTTAAGTTTAAAAAATTTGGTTTTCAAAAGAAATTTCAATCATTGTACTTTTGATATTTGGCTCTGTTGACTAATGAGTTTGCCGACCACTGCTCTAGGTGAAAGACACTGGGTAAAGACCTCTACTGTTTTGTCCAGCCCTAGCACAGTATAGGTCTCTTAGATGACTCAGAATCTGGCAATTCTGACAGTTCTGCTGACTTCTCTCTCACTGAAGCAAATCAGACCAGTATGAATTTCAGTGGCACAAACTCTGGGATTTCCATTCCTAGCTAAGGCAAACATCATGATCCTGGCTTATGGAATAATCTGAGGGATCTGATTTAAATGGACTTCTGGTTTCCCCTTGACACACTGTGACAAAGGCAGCTAAGATGACCTACCTACTTATTGCGAGGAAGCCAAGCATGCAGATGATGCTAATTTCTGTTACTAATGCTAGCGTGGACTCAAGTGACTTCTATAAGGGATACACTGGAGAGTCCTATCAGTGATCATGATGATGTGTCAGAGGCTCAGAGAAGAACATTAAAATGGACATAATGTAGCCTTTTGAGCTACCAATGATTTGGTGGGGTGAGATGGGCAACAAATTATGAACTTTTTTTAGGACAGATCTATGTGACTTCTGAAATCTCTCTCTTCGACTCCTAGTTCTCACAGTGGTCAAATGAGTCCTGGATTCAGACAGGTCTGGGTTTGAATCCCAATTCATCTACTAGTTAATCAGGACATGTACCCTGTGACTCAATTTCTCCTATTCCAAAACAGAAGAATAACAACTATTTGCTAAATGGTTGTGAGGTTAAATAAGACTAAACATGCAAAACACTTGTCACTTATTCCTCACTTCCACAGTCCCTCCCCAACTCCTGTTTCCTTCAGTTTCCATTTATTTGACAATTCCTATGATGCATCTTTCCTGTTTAACATATTTGTTATGTCTTCGGAACTGTTAAATGTTGTTTTGTTTGTTTGAAATTCTGTGAGCATCATTTTGCACTCTTAGGTTCAAGGGACTTTGGAAAGTGCTGTCTTTCAATATTTTATGAGGATGTGTGTTCAAGATCCATCTTAGCTGTCGTCCAGTGCCTATTTGTGTGGCATAGCTAACTAGTTGCATGTTTTAACTACAAGGAGGTCTTACAGCACAGTCAAATGTGTTTATCTGACAAATGAATTTTGAAACTTTCATGTGCTGAGCTGGACATATGGGGAAGATGAATGATAGGGCATCCTCAGCAAGGGGAAGAAAAATTTCAAGAGTGTCCTGATTCAATGGCATTCACCCTTCATTTGCTGCATGAGGTAAAAATGGCTGCCAGGAATCAGGTTCACAGATCCTAAGAGGTCCTGTTTGTGACTTGGAGAGGTCACTTTGATTTAATGTGGAAGCCACATCTAATGAGAGGGCCTGGGTGTGGGATGGGTGACAATGCAATAAAAACAGAACACAGTTTAGAACCAGAGAACCTAGTCTTGGTCCTTGACTTCAGTACTGATCTCGAGGAAATTTTATAATATTGTTGATCCTCAATTTACTAATCTTAGACCTACAAATTTTAAGGAGCCCTATGCCATGATCACATCCCAATATCATCATTCCAGTACTTGTATGAAAGTATGCCTGTAAAAAGGAGATAACATTACTTAAGAGCAATGCTCTGTGCACTAAAAAAAGATAATGTATGTGAAAAATACTTTGTGACTCTAAACTACTGTGTAATAGCTAGGATTATGATGATCACCCCACATCTGTTACATGGTAAACATAAGGGTAATACTTTAGAAGTAGTCCTCAAACCACAGCAACCAAGAGTCCTCAGGGGCAATGTATCTGAGGCAGGGCTGTTACCTTTGGCTGTACCACTGTCTAATATACTTGACATGACTCCTGTTTGGTGATTATAGAACTCAAAGTACAGTTGTGATGAGCAACTTGATAAGTGTTTTATAGAAAATTGGTAATAGAGTTGAGAATTTATACTGAGTGCATCCCTGTATCCTGGTTAGTCCACTAGAGATAATAGAGTGGACTTGAGATTATACATAGTTGGCATAAACACATAAGCTCTGTAGTAATACCCATGTGGATTTTTACATGTCTACATTGTGGTTTTCCAGAGAGCATGTGCCAGATAAAATGCAATTCACTCAATGAATATTGAGAAGATTTGAAAAATGAATGAGAGGTTATTATTTTTCCTCAAGTTTTATGCACCTATTGTTTAAATGCTATTGGGATTTGCGCTATTACCATCAGTGGAAATTGTCACCCTGTTAAAGTATTTACCAGCCACATGTCATTTTATACAAGAATATACTGAGCATTTTTGTGCTTAAACTATGCTATTGGAGAGCCATGAATGACTTTTCCCCCTTAACATTTTATTGTGAAAAATTTCATTCATGGAGAAAAACTAAGGTAATTTTATAATCAACTTATACAATTCCATATTTAAACATATCTATTCTCCTTTCATTCCATCAACCCATCTTATTATTCCCCCTCAATACTTGAGCATATGTATCAAAAACCACAGAAGGTTTTTGAGCACGAGTATAATAAGACTCAAGTTGCATATTATCCAAATGTCTCCTATGAAAATATGAATGTGATTATTGGTGTTGGGGATTTGTCCTTGGAATTGTGCGTTTCTCACTGCCTTTGTCCTTCCTTCTCTTATTTTTGGGAGAATCAGTCATTGACTAATGTGGTAAGAAAGGCAAAGAGTTTCCATAAAGTGAATGAGAGAGTTCAGGATGGTGCTGATCTAAACAGACATATTTTCATCTGAGTACTGGAATGATGTTATTGGGATGTGATCATGTGGCGTTAGGGCTTCTTCAGTTTGTAGATCTAATTTATCCATATTATCATTTCCCAAAGGGTACAGCTACTATGCTAGAAGTTTTATGTGTGTTATCTTTTGTCACCCCTGCCAACAGCTCCTTGAGGCATACTATTCCCGTTTATCTGATGTGTACACTAAGTATAAGAAAGTTTAAGTCACTTGCTTGAATTACTTGGCTGGGTGGTGGCACAGCTGGACTCAGAATCTGGAAACAATGTTCTTTCCCCTTCACTGGCACTAATTTTACCACTTTAAGTCACAGGGTTTTAGAAGGAAGTGTTTTAAGAGCAAAGGAAAACAGCAAAAATTATCTCTTCTAATAGGCAAATTATCAGATCCAACAGTCCCATGGTAGCAATTATCCATGTTTCTTTCAGTCTGTGGACATTGGTGAGGAAAGATTTCCCTCTTGAGCAGTGTGCAGAATTGCTGTTGCTAGCACAGATATGCACTTCTCTCCTCACTTGGCCTGTGCTTATCTAACTAGCCTCTATTCACCAACATTATTCTTTCTCTCCCAACTGAAGGTACTCACTGTCCTTCATAGCCTAACCTTGAAGATTTTCCAACTGCATCAGGGACTACAGTACTTTCCCAATGCTCATATCCTAGTAATATGAGGTCAGATTAGGGACTTATTTTAATTAAGCCAATGCTCTCAATATATGAGTCAACTTTATTTGTTTGGTGGTAAGAGATGAGAAGAAATAAGGAGTTTCTTATACCTAAGAAATTTACATTGGCCTCTTTTTTTTAATATATTTTATTGATTTTTTACAGAGAGGAAGGGAGAGGGATAGAGAGAAACATTGATGAGAGAGAGACATCGATCAGCTGCCTCTTCCACTTCCCCTACTTGGGATGTGCCCGAAACCAAGGTACATGCCCTTGACTGGAATCAAACCCGGGACCTTTCAGTCCAAAGGTCAATGCTCTATTGACTGAGCCAAACCAGTTTTGGCACATTGGCCTCTTTTTAAAAAATAGTGATAAAAACCATGCAACATAAAATTTACCATCTAAACCATTTTTAAGTGTTTAGTTCAATGATGTGTTTACATTGCTGTGCAACAGATCTCCAGAACTTTTTCATCTTAAAAACTAACACTATAGACCCATTAAACAGCAACTCCTCATTTTCCCCTTCCTCTAACCCAGTGGTTCTCAACCTTCCTAATGCCGCGACCCTTTAAGATAGCTCCTCATGTGGTGGTGACCCCCAACCATAAAATTATTTCCGTTGCTACTTCATAACTGTAATTTTGCTACTGTTATGAACTGTAATGTAAATATCTGATATGCAGGATGTATTTTCATTGTTACAAATTGAACATAATTAAAGCATAGTGATTAATCACAAAACAATATGTAATTATATATTGTGAAATATTTATTTCTAATTACAAATAAATGAAATTT